>JAWWEN010024908.1:0-17398 GCA_035582955.1 Sycophila texana | reverse complement strand
GCTTCGCCTCGGTCGACAATTACATGTGATCTGAGACTTTTCTTATTATACAGGGCTAGGTACGTAATATACTATTCGACAATGATTTATAAAATCTGAAATAGATTTCAGTAGCACTCGTGGAAAAAAAGTGCTTTAGAAAGTCATGAAAAATCGGCCTTTAGAAAAGCGTACATGCAAAGGGGCAAAAAGCAGCAGAGTCAAAGAAAAAGAGGAGTCCCATCGGCGGTTGCACGAGTCGTTATTACGACTTCCGCATGCGTATCTCGGACGAGCGAGCGCCATGAAAGGGTGAGATGCACGGCTGCGTGTCGAAGAGACGAAAAGAGAGAAAAAGAGAAAGAGAGAAGGAGGAAGAGAAAGCGAGAGATAAATAGAGAGACTGAGCGACTCGCGTTGGAGGGCGCGTCCAACTATATATATATATACCCGCAGTAGACCTCGGAGCGAGCGTTCACAGTAATGGAAACAGAATGGGATAATTCCGCGAGCCCGCGGACGGACGCGGTAATTGCGAATAATTGCATTGTCTTCGAGTCGTCGACGGGGTGCGTCGGCCTCCCACCCTCCCCCGGCATCCTACTTCCCTTCTCCGGTTTCCCCGCGTGCGCACGTTGTCCGCTGACAAAGACGTCGCCGGCGACGCGGCAATGCGATGCCGCGCGCTCAGTCGCCCGCTTGAATTGTGCGCGAATCGGAGGAGCCGGATGCTGGAAATTCTCCGGGTGGTTGCGGCCCCAGGCCCTCCTGTACCCCCATCCTCCTCGGTGCCGCGTCCAAAAGTGGAGGCTTGTCGTCGGGCGATCTTCCCTTTCATTTTTTTTCTCTGTTGCCAACAGCGAAGCTTGGTCTGGTAGCCGCTCGGTCAAGGCTGGACTTCCCGTGAGAGCAGTCGGGAAAGGAAGGGGAATCTTCGACTTTGCCAAGAGCTTCCTGCTGCGCGACTTTCTGAGATGGCTCCGGAAATTCGAAGTGCATTCTGTGTATTTTTGAAAGGAGCGGTCACTTTGACGTACTTTTCCGAGTTTATTATACTAAATTTGCGAACGACTCGTAATGAGCATTAACCATTAAATGAAAACAAAGACATAAGAATATTTTTTTACACAGGGATTTACGTATGCAGAGGAGTTTAAAACTTAAATTAAAGTTTTTTTTTCGACAATTTCAAAAAATGTTAGTGTTAGTTCACTTAGAGCGTGATATATCTTCGGAGTACTCTCCTCGGATAACTTTTCAAATGCGAAATCTAATGATATTAGAATAATCGCATTTGAAGTAGATTCTCTCGTTACACGTTCCATTGCTATTTGTCAGCTTTCCAATTCAAGTCGTGGAAGTTTCGGCAAGTACCTCAGGTTCGAAGAATACAGGGGAGCTTATCGATTTTGAGTCTGCGCGCGTTTCGCTCCATGTTGGACTTGCACTCGAAATTGCTAAGTCTATTTACACGGGGGTAGCTTGTAGTACTTTCGGTAGTTTGAAATAGGGAGAGAAGAAAATGCTATGGTAACGAAAACTTATTTTCTTTTTCACCGGCAGCACACTTTCCCATCAATTATTATTATTTCTTTTCATCTCTAATTATCGTTCAATTCACTATCTTCAATAATTTTACTCAAGATTTCCTATACTAAATAATTGGAATAACTATATTAAAATAAGTATTCTTTACTTAAATAAAATTGACATAGTAAGCATTAGAATGAAAGGAACAGGAATGATGAGCGTCGCCGAGGCGCAGAAATCGTCCAAAGAACAATGACTTGACCGTGGCAGCCGAGGCGGAGACTAGTCCTTATCGCAATGGTCATGGAGCGAATAATTTTAATAGCGCGGCGTCGTCCAGGGCGTGGGGAGAAGAAGGAGGACGAGCGATTCTTCCTCCCCGAGAGCGCTACGGTAACAAACTCGCAGCGCGTCCCGAGGGTAGATTTACGCTTTACTGATTACTCGACGTGCGACCTCGAGGTGTCGAGATAAGGGAAAAGCCCGGGGCCCGGAGAAAACGTAGAAAACGGAGAGATAAGAGATGCGCCAGGCGAAGCGTCTCTTACTTGACAATTGCACTAATTGCACAGCTGCGTACCGGCTCATCTCACCTTTCTTCCGAGGGCATTTCTCTCTGGCCCCGCTCTCGCTCTCCTCTATCTTAGCTCGTTTCCTCTGCTCACCCTCTTGCCCCTCGCCACGACGACGACGACGACGACGACGGCATCTCCTCGTGTTTGCGCGACGATGCGACCTCTTCATTCTGATGCCTCTTCATTCGTTTAAAATAATTTCGCTCTACTTGTTTCTTTTTCCTCCTGTCTCTTTCTCTTGTCTCTTATTTTCTCTTTTGCAATTCGCGCTGAATGCCAGGCTGATTTTGTTTAAGCGATCGGCGCCGAGGCGAGGATTTTGTTGTCCCCTCTAATTATCGATTTCGCGCGAGCCGGAATTATAATTCGAGCGTCGCTGTAATGCTTCTTTTGCGCGGTATCGCCGGCGTTGATTCTATTAAAGCAGTTACAAAACTAAAGCGGAGAACATTTTGGGTGTACAATGGCGCCGGGATAATTAATAGCCGAGTTATTTGGAAAGTTACAATGAATCAGACTAATAAATAAACTTCGAGAGCAGCGAGGTGCGGGCGCGCCGCGCGAGAAAACAGCGCGACCGGTAATTACGTTGACATTGATAAATTAACGTTTAGGATTGAACTCTCAATGTGGGAATTCTTCTAATTATTTATCCCCGGCGCGCTGCGCGCTTAATAGAAATCCAAGTGTAATTAATGCGATTGAAAACAATTTACGTTAAATTAAACAAAAGAACTGCTTCGTTTAATTACTTTATTTCCCGGACGACTGCAGCGCGGAGCCCGCGTATAACAAGGAAATAAATGTGATCGCTGTATTTTTGCGTCGCCTATAAAAAACAAAGAAAAAAGATGGATAAAATCGAGCAGCAGGATCGGTCGGTCGATCCTCCAGGCTTTCCTTTGGCGTTCATCAAACGAAACGCGTATAAACACCGACGGTGGGTGTGCTCAAGGCGCGCATACACACATATATACATATACACATCTTGGGGTTGGGGTTGGGTTCGCACAAAGCAGCTGCGAAGAAACAGATGGGGATGGCTGGAGGCGGAGAGAAAACACGGTAGCGCGCCTCGCGACAACGAGGACGTTATTCGCAATGTCATTATCCTTGCCAATTTACGGGGGCTCCTTCGCGCCGCGACTGCCTAGTACTAACGAACCGTGCGGAAGCACCTCCTTCGTGCGCGCTTTTCTTTCTCGTGGGAGCGACGACGATGCCGAGGTGCCGAATGACGACTTGCGAACATTCAAGAAGCTACGTGTGCGTACAAGTTGGTTCGTGAAGGATGAAGATTACGTTTTGGCGCGTTTGGGCGGCCGATCGGAATGGCTTGCTTTCGTCTTGTTTTTAAGGGCTGCGGGGTTTTTTTAGGATGGCTTGGGCGCCTCGAGTAGCAGGGTATAAAGGGTCCAGACCCTATTGACCGCGCGCTTCAGGGCAACTGGTTTGAGAGGACCTTCACCGAGTGCTAATTGTTAAATCATGAAGATGTATCATCGCCGAAACTAATTAATTTGGTGTAACATTTATTTTAACGTATCTAAGCTAAAGTTATTTACACAGTAGAACTATAGTGAACAAACATGAATTATTTGCGTATATTATTTTATCCATTATTTTACTATAAGATTCTCTATATAAAAAGAAAAAATAATAATTTATTATTATTAAATAAAAGAATAAAGTATATAATTGCGAGAAAATTTTAAACATTTTCTACCGAACGATGCAAGAAAATGAAATCATAATAAAAAACGGTGTGTATCGTGAAACATCACCATCCGACTTTTAAACATACTTTCCCTTTACCTCGTTTTCCCCACCGTGTTATTTTACATTATCCAAATTTATCAAGACTCAATTTTCTTCGCTGCGTACTAATCAAACATACTCCCAGTAAATTTTCCTCCGTGTCTTTTAATCAGCGAGCCTGAAAATTTAATAATCCCTCGAGGAGAGAGAGAGAGATAGAGAAAAAAAATCCGCAAATATTACGTCAGTTAATACGGGGAAGCAAGTAATAACAGGCTCGCAAAAACAAAAACTACACAGACTCTCCTAAAGGCGGATGGTGGATGAACGGAAGGAAAGGGGATGGCGAGGAGCCGGGGGTTGCACGGAGCTGCGGAGCATAGATGCAAAGAGCGATAGTAAGAAAGATAGCGAGCGAGAGCCTGTGCTCGCGTTTAATGGCCGCATTATTCTCAGCCGGCGCGCACTTTCATTTACTGCCCTATCTCTTCCTCCCTTCCGCTTTCTCTCTCACTCCCGCTCTCCGGCTCCGCCCGCGCCTCCTCCGTCTCCTCCTCGAGGAAGAGCGAAACCGCGGCTTTCTGCTTCGTCCGCCTACGTGTATACACCCACGCGGCACACCGAGCTGCTGGCCCTTCCGTATACACAGCGCAGCTTCCTATAAGTACCCTGGCATGAGAGCGGCTGGCGAAGGGGAAAAGTAAATAGTCTCTATACCAGCGAGTAACTTCATTCTTTTAATTATCCTAAGAAGCACACATTACATGCTTCTTCTCGTCCCACGGAAATGTTTGAAAAATAAAATTGACTTGCTTTTTATATAAAAGCTGCAGAATGACTGGAAAGTATTATACTCATGGTATAATCTATCTACCTATAGTATGCATAAATGACTGTCTTGTATGAGTGAAGTTTCAGAAATTCCACTTCAAAAGGTATACTTCACTATAGATTTTATTACGGATTTTTTCATTTTAAAGTTAATTAAAGGAAACGCACGTTAACGAATATTTTTAATTAACAATTATTTTAATTAAACGTTCAATTCGCAAATTAAACGTTCAATTTCGTTAATTAAACGTTCAATTCGCACGTACAATATTCTCCATCATATAGAAATTCATTTTGAGTAACAGTAGCTCCGTTTTACTAAACTTTTTAATTCAAATTTGAGTGTAGATCGTTTATTTACGAATTTTCCCGTTAGACCGTAAGTCAATTTTGGCAGTGTGCGCGCGGAGCACTCTTTCTTTTTTACAACCCGCCCTAAAAAGGTGGACGCGCGTAAGACTCCCAGACCGACCGAACGGCACGGTTTAATTCTCAATTTACAATCGCGCCACGGATTTCGCGCTATTATTGGAGAGTCGGCGGCGGCCGCGAGCTTCCAGGAGCGCGCCAAGGGCTCCCAGGTCGGCGATAACCCGTCGCGGTTGAATTTCGCAAGCTGCGCGCTCGTTCGCTCCCCCGCGTGTCGTGCGAGACGGATAGGCTTCTCTGTATGTATAAGCCGCGAGATTTGGTAATATGTGGGGATCGTTTCCGCGAGGTTGAATCATTATTATTACTCGTTTCATTTTTTTTATAAGCCTGCTACTTAATACATTTTTTTCAATTAAATTTTTACTTAATTTTTTTGGTGTTGTTTATTTACGTAAGATTTTGATTAGTCTGTAGATCAAATTATTCTATTAAGTAGGTATGATGAAATTTTTAAAGTATTTTTTATAAAGATTCATTTCACGGGGTTGTAACATGAGTTAAGTGCATTTCGAAAAGTTTCTCTTCGTGATCATTTTTTAATTGACGTAAGAAAATGATATATCTACTTTTGTTTTCTAGGGAAAAGCACAACGAAAACTTTTCATTTGAGACTTTAATATATATAAAATTTTTCGCGATCGGATATACGTATTAAAAGTTCTTATTTTCACTAATAATATCGAACAAAAACTTCCGAGATCGTGGAAATGAAGTACGTTCTCAAAAAGATTTTCAAAAGTTTTTTTTTTTTTTTTTTTAAAAAAAAGGAAAAAATAAAGAACAAGAAATCGGCGTAAACTTGCAGGAACGAAGGGTACGCCACTTCATTAACGTTCGAACCAACAATCGCAATCTATAATAATTAAAAAGTCCCGGCGAGGCAGCGATAAATCAAAGCGGGCGAGCATCCATTTGAAATAGTGCGCAATCGGGAAGGGCGCTCCTCCCTTCGACTCTCCGCGAAGACGAGCGCGCGCAAAGTTCTCTCGAAAGCCTCTCGACGCCGACTCTCGAATCCCGGGGCGAACTGCGCTGTTTACGTCGTAACTCTTTTTTTTTTTCGCCGCGAGCACGGCTCGACCCCTCGCCCCGCGAGTTTGCCCGATTAATCTTCCGCTCCCGACTCCCCCGCCCGCCACGTCGTCCGAGGAGATGAGCACGGCCCATCTTATCTCTCGTTCCCTTCGCGGCGCGAATCTCCGTGGAAAAATAATGTATATATACGCGCACGCATTACCGCCGGGAGAGAGTCGGCCGCCCTCCCCCCTGAGCGCGTAATTAATCAAGATCCCGTTTAATGAGGGCACGCGGAGAGGGGAGGATGCGCTCGGGTAGGGCGAGCGCTAATAACGAATTCCTGGAGACGAGGGAGCTGGAACGCCGGGAATTCGGCGCGGCTCGCGTGCGGGCGCACCGGAGCCCGGCCTGGACAATTAGCGTCGTAAAAGGGGAAAAGGACGCGGTCGGCAGTTGCGCAGCGACCCATTTTACAGCGCCGAATTTTCGCTTGTCCCGCAGGGGCCGACGTCGCCGGTTTCGAGACGACTGCGCGGAGAATCGACGCTGGGACGAGGAATGCGCGGGGGAGGGGGAAAGGACGTAAAGGATCGCGAATGTACGGTCGAGGACGACGGTGATACCGGGGTTCGGGTTAGGGCGCTATTGCCGACGGTGCTACGCCGATGAGCAGCTGGGAGATTGCGAGCGAGTCACTTCTGGCGTTTCATTTTCTTCGCTGATGGGGCGTCTCTCCTCGAGTGAGCTTCCGCCGAGAAAAGTCGCTTGTTTGAAGAGGATTTGTCGTCGATTGGGTGTTTCGCGTTAATAAATTCTTCGTTTGAAAAATTATTTCGTTGGGCAAACACTCGTTAGATAATTTAGTTATATAAGAATGCGATCTTTGGAGAGATTACTGATTTAAACATCTTGTTAAAAAGCATTCATCAGAATTATAATTCTTCAAAGTAAGCTCTCAAGTAAATATTTATTTTAAATATTTGATATACAATGTAAACATTTATTTTATAAATAACGGAAGATCCGTGTTATAAATATACAAACAAAAATAATTAATAAAATCTCCAATTAACCATCGTCGTTGATAAATACAAAACTGTTTAAACGATTCAATTTACATAAAAAAATCATCGCCGTAGATTAAAAGATCGATTCACCGGCAAAAAGTGAATTCAAGCATCCTCGTTGAAGCTGATACCCCCGGAGCGTGGTAAAACAATGGTTGTGCTTTTAACTAAGCGACTGCCGCCGAGTTATACGCGCGCTCTCGCGTATACGAGGCGGGCGCGCGCCTCGTTCCGCGCGCGGTATAATTATATACCGGCGTCGCGGGGCTCCATAAACACGCGCCGCTCAATCTCGTGGGCTTAGCGTGTCAGGGGAGCCCGCGGGGCGCCGCACGCCTCCCCCGGATAATCCGCATAGTCCGCTGAGAAAACGGCGCGGCGACGCGAGCAGCGGCCGGCTTCTTCCCTACCCGCGGCGATGGGCGTTTATGCGCGAATGCCAACTATAACGCGCGCGGTGGCTTGCGGCACCTTCCTTACCATCATATACCGAGGTCGTTGATGAACTTCGGCGGGGGACGTTTCGTGGCTTTCTAGTATGAATTTTTATTTGTTTGTCGTCTAATGCTTATGCGCACTTTTTTTTTTAGAGAAAAATCGTGCGCTTTTTTATTGCGTGGAGTGCATGGGCTGGAGTATCCTAATTCTCGTGTGTGTTTTATTTAGGGATGAATATATATGCGTACTTTTTTTAAAATTAATTTATATACTTGTTTTCATCTGTAATGTTTTATTTAGAAATGAAAATCTTGTGTGCTTTTTGATTTAGTTCTCTTGAATACTGTAGGAGTGGAGGGCAGATGTAATATCTCGAATCACTGTCTTCAGCGATTAATTATGCACTTTGCTAGACTCGAAGTGGGAAAGTTCGGCGACAGTCGTGCAGCATCTTTCGAAGATTCGCCGACGCACTTGCGTAGATGTACGCGGACGTGTGTGGAAGCGCACATCCGTTATGTTTCCTGCGGAAGTTTGAGTTTTACGTCCGGCCGTAAAGTCGACGACGTGCCTAATTACTTCACACAAAGCGAGCGAGAAGCTACGCTGTGCCGTCGGGAGTTTCGCAAAACCTTAAACAAACGCGGGCCTAAACGGCGCGCGTGTTGCGCTCGGCAACGAGGGACCCCGGATATCTCGGCCAGGACGTTCCTCAAAGGTGGTGATATTACATATTATTCGGTGGGGCATGGCCGAACGCACATAAACGGTAATATTTTCCAATGAGGATGATATTTCTTTTGTGTAGAATTTCTTTTTGTGAAAATTTAATTATATTTCTTGTTGGAGAATATACGCCGGTGGATATGTGAATTCGAGAAAGAACATTGAAGGCTATTGTTTCCATTCGGCACGAAAAGAGCGTAATTGCTGTAGAAGGTACAAATAATAATTGAAGTTATTGCGTAAACCTTTATATTCCTCTACGTACTTAAGAATTTAAAGTAATCAATCCGCAGCCCTCGCTAAAATCGGAAAACAAATGCAGAAGTGTATAAAAAATAATTACTTTTTTTTTACCTCGCGAATATTAATTAAATAATTACTTTGTTACGCTTCCTTTCATCGGAAGCTCGAGCGCAAAAGTTGCTAATTATTCATGAAAACTCGCTTCGAATCTCGACAAAGCATTGAAAAAAAAAAGAACGAGCGGCGGGCAGGATAAAAAAAAAGATTCGAACAACCGAACATAAAAAAATAAAGGAGCCCCCGGAAGAATCGTTAGTTCGTTGCATTTTACTCGAACATAAAAGCGGCGCAAGAGCGAGGAAGCGAGAAAGAGAGAAAGTGAGAGCGACGTCGATGGCGAGGGGGGATAGGAGTGTCGGGGAGGGTGCATTGTGCGCACCTCCGGCTGTCGTCGTATATACGGCGTAGAATGGCCGCGCGCGACGCTATTAAAAGGACAACAAAGGTAAACTAATGTCATTGGCAGATTCCGCGCTTCCTCGAACAGGCGAGCCATCCGGCGCTCGGCCGGCTCGGGGGCGGGAGGGTGGTGCTATTCCGCGGGGTAGGTTCGAGAGCTCGGGGCGGAAAGAGCGAGCGAAAGAGCGCGGAATGCGCTCCGCGGCGATTGTTGTCACGGCCCGAGTCCATCCTCGATCGATATAAATGAAGCGCGCGGCGCGTGGATGCGCGGGTGGAAGTACGCGCGGGGGTCGGGGGGTGGACTTTATTGTTCCGGAAAAAGCCTTTGTCGATGAACGAATTACTATTGCTGTTTAGCCGCGCGGCTCGTGTTTGCCGAGTGCGCCGCTTTTCATCATCCGGGGAAATGCATTTTCAGCCGCCCACACCCGCCGGCTCGGGCTGCAACGTCGTTATTATAATGCGACTGCAGCGGCGCCGTAATTACCGGCCCGAGCGCGCCGAGGCCTCGACAATATAACGATTACCGCCCGCCGCTCCGGCCGTTATTTCCAATTCGATGCTGATAATGAGCCCGCCGGCGCGGCCGCCCACTTTTGTTTCTCACCCCCGATACTGCGAGAATTTTCCCTCCGAGTGCTCACCCCCCTCCCACCCCTTTTTCCTTATTCTCTCTCTTTTTTTTTTATAATCTTTTATTTTGTGCGGGAGGACAATGAGGGAAGGATTCGCGCGCGACAAAGAGGACAGCGTTTTGTTCGCGAGAGAATATTATTTTCGCGTCCGCTCCCGCCCACTTTCATCTTTTTTTTTTTTTGCAGTGATGCCCGAGCGCGCGGCTTTTCTTCTCGGCGGAGTAGGAGCGCGCGTGACGAATTTTCATATAACTGCTTATTGTTGTCGGGGAAAGCGCGTCGCCCCGCGGACAAACGGACGAACACGCGACCCAAATTCAACTTTGATCGACACTTTACTTTTTGCCGCTTTTGATGAAAAAGAATTTCTCAATGGGGCGGATATGTACATTGCCTTGCGTTGCGCGTCATCAGTCTTTCGGGTTTAAAAAATTCTCGAAAATTGCTAGCACTTTTGCACTTTAATATAGTAAGAAACTAACTGTAAGAAAAAGAGAGTCATAATAGTTAGCGGTGCGTAAATGAAATTCGCATATTAAATCACGAATTTAGTGAAATGTCTGGCGCGCACGCTTTCCAATAATTTAATCGATCCGTTGAATGCACATTGAACCAAAAATGTTAATGAACACGAGTAATTAAAAGCGAAAAAAATATATGTGAGAGGATGCAACGTAAACAAGAAGTTACCTGTAAGGAAAATCGATAGAGGTAATCCGGTGGATAATATTGAGAGTAATGGTGGCTTTGATGGCCACGGTGATCATGATGGTGATGGTTATGATAACGATGATGCTGCTGCTGATACCAGCTCTGATTATATCCGTCCATGTCACTCGCGAGTAACGTAGCGCTACCACCTCGAAACCCGAGAACAAGCGCCGTGCAGAAGCGCGACCGGCAAACATATCAATCCACCGACCATTACCTTCTTACTCGGCTTATCACTCGGTTGGGTGTCCCTTTACGGACCGGGCTCTAAACAGACCAAACTCCTCGGGATTGACCCAGAAGCGTGAGAGGCACTCCCGAGAGAGAAAGACGTCGCGGACGCGGGTATGAAAACTCAATGGCTCCTTTCTCTCGTAAAATTAATAACGATCGGTTAATTATTCGCGCCGCGGTAAACTCGGTAACTGGAAAAAAGAAGAAATTGTTAAAAAAAAAAATAAAAAATAAAAACACCACTTGAGACGACGCAACAGTAATTAACGTCGAAACTAAGTTTTTTTTTTTTAAGTCGCGCTTATTGTGTGACGCATTTCCTGATTTCTCTCCGCGGGAATTTTTTTTCCTCCCCCGAGCCACCCCCGCACGTTCGTTAAAACTTTGCGGTTCGCGCGCCGAGTGTAAAAGTGGAGAAAAGAGGCGACCGTTAAAAAAAAGAGCATGTAAAGCGCGAACGAGCGACAAGAAGAGAAGTTAAACGGAGAAAAAAAGCAGCACTGCGGGGTGAACGTGTAGAAAAAAAGAGAGAGTAAGAAATGCCAGTCGGAAGCGCGAGAGTCGATTTTAAGAGTCGATAATTATGCGCGGGTCTTCGTGCCGCCGGCGGAGGCGCTGGCGAATTAATTAGCAAAATAATCACGGCCAATTATTCAGCCGAGCGTTCGTTCCTGGCGGGGCTGCACTTCATCGGCGACGCTGCTTCTCGCACAGACTCTGTCGACCGCGCGACGCTTATCACTCTCTCGGTGGTTTGATGTTGCACGACGGCGCGCGTTGTGCGACTGAATTTTGCGAGGCCGTCGCGATGCCGAAGAGGCCTCGGACCTTCCTTCTTTCCTTTCTTCAACCTCACATCGCTCCACCCATCTCGCGGTCCGGATTTCTCGCGATTTTCGGGAGGGGTAATCGAGATTTTTTCTCCGGCGGGGGGAACGGGAGGGAGAGACTGAACTGGACCGGATTGTCGGAGGCAGTTCCTGGGGGGTCGCGCGAGAAACGGACCAACGGAGGAAACAGGAAGAAAGGGGTTGAAGCGCGTGGTCTTTGCTCTCTGGGAGATCGGCCGTAGAGAAAGGGATGTGTATTATTGCTTTTGATGAATTTCCGGATTCGCCGGGAAGAATTTCAACCGGATTCTGCGCGAGGCGCTCTTACGAGGGGCTCGTCTTTTTTTCATCCGTCAACCTACTTAGCTTTCTTTTCTTTTTTTGTTAATTTTCTCACTCGGTTCCGGGGAATTTTAAAGCTGGAACTCGAAGTGCTTAGCGCCGCTACAAACTTGACCCAGATTATTCTTATATCTGTGTGTAATACTTTAATTCGGAGGTACATTTCAAGGTTTCATCTCTCGAAAATTGCAGAAGAATATCATCGAAAGTTTATTCAATTTTATTTGTCAATCAATATTAATTGAATTCAAAATTACTGTCAAAGGTGCGTTGATAAAATTCGAACTATGTTTAATATCTCAGGCAAATTTTTATTGAATTTTCTAATTTTAACCACGGTTAATTAAAGCAGCGCTAATTAAACATTAATTTCCATGAAATATAAATTAAAGTTATTCAACTCGCAGTTGTATATGAGAATTTCAAGCATTTATCGAATCAAATCTGTTTCAGGTTGACGTAAACCAATTCCAATCCAAGTGAAGTGAACATCTCCGTCTAATGCAATATCCATCCGCAAAACTTCACAGCGCATTTGATATGCAATAAACTTTATTAGTTGTAAGACACTATACCGGAACATTCACCCAACCCTTACGTAAACCATAAAACGCTCGGTAAACAAAACCGCCCTCTCTGAATTATTTAATCAAAACCCCGCTTTACGCCGGAAATAATAAGAAAAGGGCGTTCGCTGTAAAAAAAAGGAAAAAAAATACACGCACTCAGCACAGAGGATGTGGAAAATCTATATTTCCGCGGGGCCAAACGCAGTCGTAAAAACTTCATTCGTACGGCCGAAGCGAAACGATGAACCGAGCCCCCGCAGAAACTCTCCTCGCGCACATCTCTCCGCAAACTTTCCCTCGCGCCGGTAGAAAGGAAGAACCGGTCCCATCGGGGGGGTTCGCATGATCCCCGCCATAAATCGCGTCGACTCCTGGCCTATCCCTCCGCCGCTTTCTTTCTCCCCCGAACTCGTTTTCTCGCTCGCGCGGCACGAAAGGGTAAATCTAATAATGGCCTCCTGCGATGTTGCTGCGGCGCGGTGGCGGCGGTGACAAGTGTCGTATTCAGCGAAAAATCCAATTTGCGCGCAGAGCGCGGCATTGCAAATTCGAAATTCGAGAGTCGTGAATTTTGATGCACCGAGCAGGTTGACAGGATTTTTTTTTTACGACGCTCTCGGGGCGAAATTTTCAGCACTTTTTTTTCTTCATTCACTGCGTAATACACTGATGATTGAGAGTCGATTTTTCAAATGCGAAGGATTAATGAAACGATGTCTATATAAAAAAAAAAATATATAAAGTAATCGAGAATGTATATTATAACAGAATGAAGAATTTCTTAAAGTCGTTTTAGCCTTAATAAACTACAGTTCCAATTATTCACGCTGAAATCGATTGGTTTTTGTATACTTCTTTTGAAAGTGAATTTTGCGGCCATACTTTTGTAGATTTAGCGTTTCATTCCGCATCGTCAAGAGAATATATAAAGCCATGAAAATTAATGTAAAGTTAAGCGAGCAATAAATGGCCGCTAATACTCGGTCAGCAATTCAGCGGGCTGATGCGAATAGAGCAAGCGGGCAACGAGCGCGCGCAATATTCCCGCACTTACAGTGATGCTCCAGGCATTAAACAAAATTCCAATCGGTTCGAATTCGAAATTCCGCCGGCGTAATGCGTCATATCCAATATTCACACGGCACCGATCAAATGTGCCTTTGAAACGTTCTCACGTCAAACGTGCGGGCTGCGGCTGCGAGGAAAAGGGGAGAGGGAGCTTTGTACCGGCTTTTATGCAGCATAAAACTCCAATGACCGCTGGACATGCGCGAAAACGTTCCGGCCGATGTTACATAATTATCGAGTCGATCTCTCAAGGAGAGGAGGAAACGAAATCGTAAGCCGTGGACGCCGGACGGGGAGGGAAGGTATCTGCCGTGGGCGCTAAATTAAACTCACTCGACCGACGATGTTACGGGTGCGGCGAGCGAGGCCGGCGCGCTCGTTCAATTAAGGGGGTTACTTGCAACGAGCCTCGGCTTGAATTGATCGGAGCCGAGGTCAAGCCGCCTCGAATTATTACGAATTGCGCGCGCAATCCGGCGCTTTTCCATCCCTGGATTTCTTTTCTTTTTTTAGGCCTTCTCTCTTTTTTTTTGCCTCGTTGAGGAGACTGGCGAGGGTCAGTTGAGTGCTTGGTGGATTTCTCGGGTAAGGTTTAGACAAACGAATTACTTGCTTAGCGAAGAATTGAAAGAAAGAAAAAATTATATTTTTTTATGTTAAGGGTGCTTCTTTTTAAATTTGAATTTCACTGGGGTTTAAAGCAAATGCCTTAAATTTGATTAAGCGATTGATTTTTCTTTTTATTTTTAATGACGTTGTTTTAATAGAATTAATTGTAGGTAAATTATTTATTTAAGAATCCTAATTTTATATTCATTTTTCGTACTCAGGTAGAATATTTTGAGACATAATTAATTATTATCGTTACGAGATTGTAAATTGTTTTTAAAAAATTATGAAGAATTAAGTAATATAATAAGTACATTAATTTAGTGAAATAAACCCGTTTAAACTAAGGAAAAAGTAAGTTACTTTTCGTTTATCCTAACACCAACATTCCATCGAATTTTAGATTGAACCAGTAGTCTCTTGGCTTAAGTGTAATCGGAAATAGCTTGTACCAATCTTCGTAATTCGATTTTGCACTGATAAAATGAAAGGTCTTTGAACGTAACTACAAAATGTAATGATTTTTTCTAGCGATATCAACTAAATTCAATCAGATAAACAAAATGGGACTCTTTCTTTTTATCTCTTCTTTTCGAAAAACGGACGCGTGAAAGTCTCCTGCAGTATAGTTTTTTCTACTTATTCGATTTCGATCGTTATTGTACTATTTAATCGTTGATCCTATAAATCACACTTCTTATTATTTTATTATTTTATGCCGGAAAAATTAAAAAAAAAATATTACTCTTCATTAAAGAGCTTTAAAAACCTACTGGATTAAAGGATAACAGAAAAAAAATCGTGATTCATTGACTGAACATTCACGGTCAATAAATTATTCGTAAAAAGTGATTCTCATCATATTTTGACACCCACTCGAGTTTAAAGTAACATAATTGAAACGGGCGTTCGAATGGACAGCAAGAGTGGCGAAAAATGAAGCTTGGCGCCGAGCAAAAAGCCTCGTTTCGCGGCCTGCTCGGACCAGCGGCTCCGCTCGTCAAACAATTTGCGCCATAATGCCCGGCGTCGATAGCCGTTTATTTTCAGCAGCTGCGGCAATTGCAGCAGTAGCAGCCGCAGCACCGGCGGTAGCCCCACTTTTATTTCCCGCGCACCGCCGCCGCCACTGCTGCTGCGGTTATCCGAATATTGAAAAAAACGCGGAGAGGGATGGGTGGGTGGAGAGCAGGAGGTGGTGGGGGTGGGGAGGGCAAGAATAATAAAAACGGGCGCTCCTCCCCATTCACGCATAAAATGGAGCACGGCAGGGAGGAATTCCTTAATAATGGGGAGGGGTGGGGGGGATAGAGCTGTCGCGCTTCCAATTACTTTTTATTCTTTTTCTCTTCCTATTTTGCTGTCCCACCGGGGGAAGGACGTGCGTGTCGCTCCGGAATTTCCCGCGCGTTCCTCGATGAGCTGCGCCGAATGGATTATTTTCTGATCGCCTTTTTTTCTCCATTTTTTGCGCGCTTGTCCCCCACGACAAATTAGTACCTAGTGCTACATCGATAATCATAATTTTTACGTTCGCTTTAAATGTGACTTGAACAATCATTGTTTTTATGAGAGATCATTTGATTTTTTTTAAAGGAATCTGTTTTTTATATGGATATACTGTGAAAAAGCTATAGTCGGCGATTAAGTAGTACAACTCCTCTTATAAATGTCAAAAGCGATGATAAAGGCTGCTTTTTGTGTCGTGACGTTTTCTCGATATATGCACAATTAGCGTGGGTCCTTTCATGCTTTTCATTCGAAATAACCAGCAGCAATTTTTCCGAAAAAGATAAGCCTGAAAACAAATCGCTCGCCGAGCCTTTCGGGGGTAAAACTTTATCTGGACGTTTCCTGCTGATCCCATGCTTCGCTTTATTATTATCATACTTTCCATTTATTTTGTTTCCGGTAATAAGTTTTCCACGAACCTTTTATTATAAAATTATATTTCACAAATAAAATCTCTCTACCTCCGCGCAAAAGAAGATAATGGGTATGAAATAGAAGAGAGTCAGGTGAATGGTGTTAAATTTAGACGCGAAAAAGTAGTTTTAAAACGTCCTGGATGGTCCATTTCCTGAATGGCAAAAAAAGGTTACAGCTCTCGTTAAAATGACTGGATTATTTTGAGCACTATACAATTTCAGTTCTACGCTGAGAAAAATAGATTAAGAAAAATTATGGTTTTTCTAGAAACAAAGAGACTTACTCATTCTACGAACAATTTTTACTAAAAAAAAGTTGTAATATTTGGTAGCGGCGTAACCAAATTTATTAAAAATTATATGAATTTTCTCTACATAATCAAATAAGTCGCTTCGTTAATAAACAGTAATTTTTCCAAAAGCTTCTATTCTCAATGTATTTATTTCAGATATTCTAGCCGATTCAAAAAATGACTTATATTCTTGCCCATTCACCCTGAAGCAACCGACACGTTTTAAAAAGGAACAAATTAATTTCAGCGCATTGCTGACAAACATCGCCATTGACGGAACCGCAGACACATCCACAGGAGATTATCGCGAGCAAAGACGCGCGCAAAACAGGTCGTTCGCTGATTAATAGAAGCGCCGGCGACACGAGACGATCGTTTGAAGAGATCTATCCCCGGCGTTGGGAAGAGACCGGGAGAGAGTCGCGAGCGCGCGTGCGTGAGAATTTCAAAGGCGAGCCTCGGCCTGCTTTGTAACGGTCGGCCGCGCGCTCTTAGAGGAATACTCTTGAAAGTGAATACCGGTATCCGATTGCAAGTCGTGCGCGTCTCCCGTTGTTCAAAGTGCGCCCGGCGACGGATACGCGCGCAGGCAGCCAGCGACGAGAGCTTAATTGGCGGCCTGCGCCTGCCCTCGCCCCGCCGCCAAAGACGAAGGAGTAGCAAAGCCTATACACCAGTGACTGGTAAATCTAAGCACGCCAACACGATTTGCATTGTTTTTTTTTTTCATTTATTTTTCTTTCGTTGTTTGCGTTGAATCACTGATTATGGAGGGTTGCAAAGAGTTGCGGGCGGTTCTACGAGTGTACAATTTTTTTGGACGCAGTTAAACTATACCAATAAGTCGATACTGTACTTTGAACGGGGCTTTACGAGAGAGCCGAATGTTCTTTTGTTATCGGAGAGCGCGTCGGTGAAAATTACCCTCGCAAAATGGTGCAAAAGGAGCCAGACCCACTCAGGGTAACTTTGTCTTTGTGCCCAAAGACCGTCCCCTTGTCGGCGCAAGCGATACCCTCTTGCGCGCGAAGGTGTCAGCCTCGTCTACTATCGTGGAAAAAATGATTGAGACCTCGACTAAAACTGAAATATCTTTTACAAAAAAAATCGCTTAACAAAAT
>JAWWEN010024887.1:0-17402 GCA_035582955.1 Sycophila texana | reverse complement strand
TTTTTTTTCTCCCTCGCTCTTTCTCCGTCTCTCCCCCGGGCGCCTGAGTTCTCTCTCGCTCTGCCGTCCCCACTGCGCGCACCGTCCCCTTTCGCCGCGCCGTCGCTTTTTTTCCTCCCTCTATGTGGTTAACGCGAGCTCGAGCCAGCCGCTCTTGCTTCTCGTCGCATGTGTGCTGTTGCGGCTCTCCTCGCGCCCGGGAGGGGAAGAGGACGGCTGCTTCTTTGCCACGGCCTCGCCTTTGCTGCGGCAGCGTGGCGTGGGCTTCGTAGTTCGGTCTGGCGACCAGGCATCTGCTTTGACGCTTTGTTCACTGGATTTGTGCAGTTTGGTTTATCGACACATTGTCGTTGTTGTCGTTTGATGAGTTCCTTTTCAAAAGGGTTTTGGATGAATGTACGGGATTATTAATATAGTTTATGAACTTTGAAAATGATATAGTAATATGCATGCAAGTGAGATGTATCTAGTTCCAGGAGGGAGGTATAAGGTATACGTAATCTTCGAAACTTAGATTGCTTCAGGAGGATATATTTCAGTCGAGTCGAGTGTTGCTTTCTACCCTACGATTAATTGCTTAAAAGTGCATTCTGGTCAGTTGGAATTGCAAATCTAATTTGTTCGAAGAGAAAAATTCTCGAAAAAAAAATACAACAGGAAATTTTAGTGTTCCTTATACTGACTGAGATTTATGAAAAAATTAATTTCATTTAAGCATGAATCCAAAATGCTTTCAGTTGCATATACATCTTATAGTTATAGTTATATCTTATCATTCTATTTATATTAAAAACTCGTAAGTCCGTTAATTCTTTAACTAATTAAAAAAAAATAAATATAAATGATCTCTGAAATAAAGGAGTATTACAATTAAGACACTCGATTTATTCGACAAAGATAAACTGTAGTTTAAACAAACTGCAGACATCAAATTTTTCAAACGATCACCAGCGTTAAACGTATATACGCACCAAGCAGTTTCTCAAATGAACCTTCTCTAAGACTGTCATTTATAATCCAGCATTCACGCAAGATTGATCTTCGCGAGGAAAATCAACTTTTCTCGGAAACATTCCGGTCCATAAAATCTCGGGAAAAGAACTATCCCCACGAGCCCCCTATAAATCTACCAGCCCCCGAACGAATGCCCATCAATCCACGAATCCCCTCTCTAATGAAAAGAAAATTAACCGGCGCGCGCGAGGAGCTTTGAAAAATCGGCTCTCGGCAGCGGCGCGACGAAAAGAAGGCTCTCGAGCCCCGGCTTTATCGCGGCGCGGAAAGGAGGTCCGCGAGCGCCGGTATTTCACGGGCCGTTGCACCCACGCGTACACGCGGCGATCGATCGGGTCGCGCGCCCGACAGACAAATAGGATACGCGCTCGCGCCCCCTCCGGACGAACGGCATTAATCGAATGTCCCGCGCACGAATTAACCGACGCGATGAGGAGTCGCGGCGTTTTAGGCTTTTCCGCAGGCGCCTGCCGACGGGATATTTGGGTCAGGCATTGTTCATTAGGCGGAATCGGGAGGTACCGGTCGATATTAATAATGCCGTGATTACTGAATATTTGGTCGAGTCATTCGAAGCTACGCGTGGATCGTGAAAATCGAGCGAGCGTTTGAATTATTTACGTAGAGAATGTTATACTGTGGTATGCGCTCATTTATGTTGGAACGCGTTTGACCTATACAATGAAGTGTATAATTTGATATTAACTTGTACATTTTTTATTGCGGGTTGACTGTGTAAATTATAATCATAATTATAATTATACAGAAGCTGTAAATTAACATGTGATATTTAGTATTTAACTGATTATAAAAAACACTTGTAATAATTTGAGAAAAAACAATAATATTTATTTCAGTCGTCAATTTTGTAATTAAAATCGTTGAACCTGTTTTTCATGAATTTTAATTGATTAAATATTTGTAATTACTGCAATTAAATGTAACTAAAGTTATATGATATCATTAATTTTGTCTTATAGTCTAATCTATAAGTGTTACAACAGTATGTAGGTGTAGTGAAGTTTAAAAGCATGTAGCTGTTTTTATTATTAGTCTGATCACTATTGACTTTATCTACTTAAAAGCCACATATGCGTCATAGAAGTAACTATACCTTCAAGATGAGCTACGTGAAGCCTTAATACTTTTGTTATTTTCTTATTTTCAAAGGGAAAACTAAAAATTATTATAAAGTAACTAATAATAATTCAGTTATTGACACTTCGCAAAATAAACAATTCAAATTGGCCAAAGCCTTACGATTAAGATATGACGCGAGCGATGATTTTTTTACATAAGCTAATTCAAAAGAAGAATGTTGCATTCGAACAATTCTACATTAAAACTGAACTATAATTATTTCTCACAATTGATGAATTCAACTATAGCCTGCAATCCTTTTAATTACATATTTTTATTTTTCTGAAACCTCACATGAGCAGCACATATTTTTATTTTTCTGTATATCCTCACATGAGCACATCATTTTTAATATTTTCCACCTGCGCATCAGATTATTAAAAATAATAATCAAAAAAGTGCAACTTAATGCCTAGCCCCTGTCCTCTAACAACAATCATCTAAGTAAACAATCTCCTAAAATTTTCATACCCTCGCTCAAAGCAAGCATTCCATCCCCGCCTCCCATCCAAAATTTGATACCTGAACAACGTCGATAAACACACAGGCCGCTTCTCGAGGATGTCGGGCAAGCGGAAAAAGGCAGCACCGCCCCCGCGGGTGTATGCGCTGCCCCCAAACTCAGCCATAGTCACGCAGACCAGAGCGGGAGGAGAGAGTCCGTCGTCCGGGTCGCGGGGGTGTAAGTGCGCACTTCATTATATCCGACGTGGAAAGTGACACCGTCGGGCCAAAGTGCCGGCACGTGCGATGGCGCGACTGCCTCCCGCCTCCTCCCCCCCACATCGTAAACGCCGTGCTGCAACGCGAGCTTTATTCGAGATTCACGGCGGATTTACGGGTGGCACTGCTGCGCGGTTGCCTCGTGCGTTGTTTGCTGCTCGCGATGCGTGCGCTCTTAACGGCTCCGGGGAGGATTTTTTTATGCTCGCCCGGCCAGTCGGAAGCGACGCGTTCGACTTTCATCCGGAGGCGCGCGGTGCATCGCGCTCGATTAGCTCGAAATTAATTCATGGGGAGAGCCTTTGATGTGTGGACTGACATGTGGTCTGGAAAAATGTATGGTTAAAAATATTGTTTATAGTTGTTCGCGGAAAGGTAGCTTTATATATTTATGCTTATTTATTTATTATTTATTACTTAATTAATTAATTTATTATTTTATTTATTTATTTATGTATTATTTCATTTATTTACGGGTTGCCCCATTAATTAAAAAATTAAACTTAAGTAATAACACCACATACAGCACGTTGTATTTTTAACTGCATAAAGATTTAAGTTATAAATGTCAACTAAATTAGAATTCTCATAGACTTATCTCACACCTAAGAATTGGTAAATAATAACACTAATCTCTGTAATAAGTTTTAATTCTGAAATAACTAATAATAGAATCTTTAAAGATTCTGTTAGGAGCTAAGAAATTGAATTCTGCTAAAAATCACTATAATCGTAATAGTTATTAATAACTTGTAAACAAAAATTATGTCAGCACGAGTTCTATTAGATTCCAAACTAGATATCTTTAATCTATTAAATATATTCGTGTAATTGCGATCAGACTAAGCTTATACTGAACAAAATTAAATATTAATAATCTTAACTTTATTTTAAACTGTATAAAGTTGATTTACTTTCAATCGATTAAAGTCGATTAAAAGATATAATTTAATTTGAAAATCTATATAAAAAATTATATTGTGTTAAATTTACTCGTTTTTTTCAATATATCATAGTAATTGATTAATTTAAAATAAACGTTGCGTAATTTTTTTCTTGGTAATCAATGTTTAAGGTGCACTGAATTTCGAAACCGTAACCGTGTGAATTTGAAGTTATTCTATTTCACGAATCTCTATAAAATTGTGGAACACAACTGCGCACCTTTAATTCCACAGAACCGCGAATATATTCGATCAACGCTGCATAATTCACTTAATAAACCCCACCACACTGCATCGAAATTTCGATTCTCCCACTCAAAAACTTGGAAAAGCTTCAAAGCCGGAAAGCACTTAAACTTGCACGGGGAAAAAAAGCGCAATACACCCGCCGAAACGTTAATGAAAAGCGGCATTCGCTCGCAAACAGCATTTCCAATTTCTGTACAGCATCCAGCGGCGGCAGTACACCGCGCTCGCGTTTACGCTTCCTCCTCCCTCCTCCGAGCAAACACGTCATCGTGAGGCGTCGCGCCCGCAGCGTCTTACGCGCGCGTCACGCTCCGCAAACTGATACCTATTTGATGCATAACCCCTCGGAGGCCGACAGCGCCGTCTGCACTCCGTGGCCCACCCCTTATTCGTCTCGCGGATTTGCATGAAATGAGAATTCCCCGTGAAAAAGATGCGAGTGCGTCCAACTTTTGAACTTGGATACTCGGGAGTTCGGCTCTCTCTCGTGAGCCTCGCTTTTCTAGGGAATCCTTCGAACTGTAGAATATCGACCAGGGGTGCACGGATTCTGGACGATATATAAGTTTGCGTGATCGAGTGGGGGTGAGTTGGTTGCGGCGATATTCTAGTCCTTTCATTGGACTCGTCCGCACCTTCATATTTTGTCCCGTTGTGTTGCTGGAGTCTCAGGGGGGGAATTCCGTCGGAAAGAAAAATTACGGGGAAAAACGCTGACGCCGGAACGATTTGAAAACAATGCGAGACGGGCGCCCCGGGCGACGTGACGCATACGGAAAAATGGATGGGCAGCCGGTCTTGGTGCATGAGGAAATTAACAGAGAATTATTGTTTATTTTTTCATCAGCGCACTTTTAGAAACATCACTCGATCGGATTTTTTGAATGAATCGCGCGAAGTTGATAGTTCACTTTAATAAAGCTCGAAAACTGTTTATTTTCACTCATATAAATAATTATATTTTTAATAACGTAGTAACCTTCTGACATGGAAGTGTTACATAAGAACGGGAAATACGTCAAGGGAAGAAAATCACGTAACAAACTTGATCGACGATTCGACGCAGTACTGCAATTACCAAACGAACGGCGCTACAGTACCGAAAGCTCGACAAACCAATTCCGTTTATACAAAAACAAACGAATATGGTTAAAAATACAGGACGTGCTCGGCGGAGGGAAGCGTGCACAGAGTGAAATGAGAAAGCGAGGTAGAAAGTAGCCCCGAGCGAGCGGCTTTAGTTGCGGCCGGGAAAGCCGGCTTCATCCCGCATCCAGAACCCGATCCCGTAGAAGTATAGCGGGAGTAGGTGGGGTACCGAGGGGTGAATTTTCGGGTGAGTCATCGACGGACTCGGCCCCTCCCGAAATTCTCCCGCCCACGCCGGAACCCGTCCCGTCTTCGCTCCTTCCTCGCGCTCGCTCCTCGGTATTTATTTCCTCGTGTCACGAGTTGTGTATTTTTTAATCTATATCTTCGTTACGATTTTTTTTTTTTAACTGTTTTTTGCTGCTGACCTCGTGTCCGAATGGACGGTCTTCACTCTTGCAACCTACAACTTTTAGATGGATTTTATTTTATTTCATTTATTCTTCATGAATAAAAGATGGCGGAGAGTAAGGTGAGTTAGGTGAGAATGAAAAAAAGATTTTAGGGAAGATTTATGAAAGCGAATCGAGGAAATATGGGTGGGACTACTAATAGTTTAGCTTGTCGACAAATCGGAAATTTATTGGTAAACTTTTTGGAGGCATTGTTCTGTTTCATTGACTTTAGGTAAACGTTAAATTGTGATTTAAGAATTAGTTTTGTTTACTACAAGATTTAAGTCAATTTTGTACCTTTTTTTTTAGAGAAAATTTAATCGATCAATTTTTTTATAGAAAATAATTTACAGAGATTGAAAAATTATAGGATGATTGAAGAAAAGCCAACGAACCAAAGTTATTTGTCTTTGTTTTCTTCATACCTAAATACGTTTTAGCTTTATCAAATGAAAATAACATAGCTATACAATAATCACCATAATAAAATAAATACTAATTACACTTTAAAAAGAAAACCAGCATTGCTGTGCAAATCGTAATATACAAAGTATAACACCAAAATTAAAAAAAAAAAAAAGAATAAATAACAGTTTTATCCCAATAGCATGCACGAAAAAACATACAATAATATCATTAAAAAATAATCCTTAAAAAAAAAACAGCATAGACGCTGACTAACGTGCAAATTTTATTCGTTTGTCGTAGGTGAGTGAATCAACCGCATTCGAGGCAAAGCACTTCCACCACTGCGGGTAAGTACGTGCAGCCGCGCTACCTGACCAAATACTCTCCCGTTCGCGCGTATATAGCCCCCCGGTAATCGCGGCATTTCCCGGCTCACCCTGGGCCGTTAGCCGCGCGCTCCCCGCTGAAACACCGCGGCGGTGGCGAGTACCGAATTCCCGCGTGGCAACTTTCGCGTGGCGCGGCCCCCGCGGCTAATCGAAATTCTTATTGATGACGCGTCGCTTTATTGCCGCGGCCGGGGTTTACGATCGGCCACACCGTGCGCGGCTCGCTGCAGGGAGCAGATTTTCCACGGTTTAATAATGCACTTTAATGCCTCGTCGCGAATCTCGCGGTTACTTCCTGGTTCTCTTTGTTCATTCAGCTTGCTTTTGTTAGCTTTGCTCTTTAAGGAAAATATTTGAGACAGTTTTAAAATGAAATGTTTTTTATTTCATTTATTTGTATTATTTTGAAAGATTCTATTAAAATGCGGGAGAACGAAATAACAATTTTGGGATTATACGTTGACAGAAATAAAACGTGAAATTTATGGTTGGCGCATAATTTATCGATTGGTAAATTTTAAACATTCTATGAGGTTTCCTGGCAATATGAGAATAGAGAGTTCTAAACTTCATCCAGTGAAATTTCATTTACAATAATGCATATTCACCTAATCCTTACTGTTTTTCAATGAATGTGCACTATTGTAAGTGAAATTTCACTGGATGAAGTTTAGAGGGTAAGAGACGTCTGAACCATCTTTTTTTCTGAAAATAGAGGTCGCCACGCGTCGCGAACATTTGAAGGATTCCTCTTTATTTGCACTATCATGATTAGCTGTTTAGCTAAACGCTACAAGAAAAACAAGCCAGTTACCTGCAATTGGCTCTGTAACAGGATTGAAAGTTTTACTCTCCGAAAAACAAAGAGTTATTCGAAAAAAAATTCTGGAAAATGTCCTTTTGAAGCTAGGAATTCAGATATTTTTACAACCCAATTCAAGCTCATGCTCATGCTGGTAATATATCAAATTCGATTAATGTACATAATTAAATGAAACGATAATCATCTTAGAAAATAAATGCTTTATTCGAACTAAAATCCTTAACCAGCTGCAAACTGCCTTTTCATCGTACGAATTCATCCTTTAATTTCCTAAAAGACGAAAGAGAAAGGCGAACGAAATTCTGCTTAGGTATATCTATCCCAGTCAGGTCAGAGCTTTTTATACGAATTCATTCGCGGAAGCGGACTCTTGAAGCCCTTCTGGGATAATGCTCAATTAACCCTGGATTAGCCTCGAAGGATACACAAAGGAAGCGGGCGCGCACGAAGGCCGATCGATTCCTAAAAAAAGCCGAGGAAAGTTCAAGGGTCTCCGCGCGCTTTACTCAATATCCTCGCGGGGCTCTCGAATTTCATATTCGACAGTGGAGGCATTCATAAGCTGCTTTTTCTTTCCGCATCCACCCTACCTCGTTACCACTCGCCTTTCGCATCCTATACCCACCAGGAATATATACACGAAGACTCGAGTTGTGTACAGGGTGTGTGGGGGTGGTGAAGGGGAGGATGCGTCGGTTCGAAGGCGGGGGGTTTTGAAAAGAAAACGCAAGGGATCGATCGGGCGCAATCGACCGCCTATACACATATTCGCGCGGGATTTACCTTCGCATGCGTTATCAGCGATGTAGAGTACGAGGGACTTTAATAAAGATGGAAATTTATGAAAATTTTCGTTTTATGGATGAAGAGCAGAGCACTCGGCTATTTAAGGAAAGTCGCGGCGGACTATACGGTGCCTTGTACGTCGTCTAACTTATGTCATGTTTGAGCGTGTTTTATCTTGACGAAAAGTTTGCACGATACACTCTTGATTT
Organism: Sycophila texana; assembly: GCA_035582955.1. Taxonomy (NCBI): domain Eukaryota; kingdom Metazoa; phylum Arthropoda; class Insecta; order Hymenoptera; family Eurytomidae; genus Sycophila; species Sycophila texana. Next base: position 9,173 of record JAWWEN010024887.1, on the reverse strand, counting down.
ATGCACTGCACTTTATTTTTAATTTTTTTTTTTAACTAAGTAGTACTTCATTTTATGAGCTTTACGAGTTTTAAAGAGAATCGTGAATAAGTTTTATAATTTACATAGGTCTTTAATAACTTAAATGCTTCATGTAAGTTTTTAAGATATCGTAATTGGAATAAATTATAGTAGTACGTTTTTCAAATATTTAAGGGCGTCAACCTTTCATTTAGGGCGTCAACCTTTCATTTATAAGACAAATCAGATAAACGCTTTGACAAGTTTCTATATAATTAATAATAATGAAAGATTCATAAAAATTGATAAATAATGTATATGAATAAGTATAAAACCCCCAGTTAAAAACTCGATTAAATTTCGATTCAAATGTAAGGAAGGTTTATCGATAAAAAGTAGACATATCATCAATGACATTAATGTCCAGACCTATTGTTATTCTTATCTCAATACAATCTGATCAATAGTCTTCCTATACTCTTAAAAATGATCAAATCCTCATCTGAAAACGTAATAATCTCAAAAGAAACAAATTAAAATTGAAAAAAAAATGTATTACTTTAACGTTTCCATTGATAATAATCAATACAAGAAAAAAAAAAGAAAAGAAACAATAGATGACTCACTCAGTCAATCTAGTCTCGTAGCAAACATTTCAAAATCGTCAGATCCGAAACAATCCTTAAAATTCGCCGTCACGCTTCTCCCACGACTCACGAGAAGAGGAGAGCGAGCACTTCGACGTCCCCGCGGCGAGGCTCGCACCGCAGTCAGACGCAGCGCGTCGCGCGAAGCCGCGGAATCTAAAAAGCCTCACGAACTCGGGCGTCAATAAAACAGACGGTGGGGTGGCCCCTTCGCGAGTGTAAACAGCCGCGAACTTAACGCCCGGCACGTGTTCGCGTATCCACCCCACGGAGCTCACTCCGCCCCCGAGACTCGCGGGCGCGATCGATCAGACGCATTCCGCGGGCCAGACACGATTTTTCATGCACGCGTGTCTCGCATACGGCGCGTAAATTTTTTACGGGGCGACAGCCGCGCGCGCGCGCGCTGCGCTTTTCGAGGGCCTGCAGGAAATTTTTGCACCGAACGCCAGCCGCCGCCGTAGAATTTAGGAGGGACGACGGCGGAGGGGGTGGAAGACTATACACCGACGTTCGCGACGCGCGCTTAACGCTTCAGCTGTATACTTCTCCATTTTATTATTTGATGGGGAGCGTGATGGGCGGCTGCTTTTTTTTCGGGATTTCTGGAGGCTTGATGTGGCGCGTCGGACTTTTCTTTTTATGTTTCACGTGATATCCATGTCGAACAAAAGTACTGCGTAAAGTAAGCAGTTCAAACAGAAGTACATGTGATCATGTTGAACATTATTTCATGTAATATCTTATAAAACACTTTTTCATGTGGCATTTAGTAATTTATGTAGTAATTCACATATTACTTAATGCAGTAGTTCATGTAGTACTTAAGAAAGAATTTGATATAAGCACAGGCCTTTAGAAGAATTTTTCTCAAGTCAATCAAGTAATACTTCTGATAGTACTTGATTTAGTTCTTCTGGTAGTACTTCATGCAGAACAGCAGTATATCTGCTTTATATAAAATATGTCTTACTTCAGTACTTTTGTGAAATTAAACTCGTAGAACTATAACATTAAGCTTACCGAAAATCTATAAACTTAAAAAAGAATACCAGTTACAATATTTATGTAGTACTTGATTTTATCATTTTTGAAATAAAGAAATGTTTGTAAGTAAATTTGCCCTTTAATCATAGTTTAATGAGAAATTTCGTTTACTGTAATATTAGAAACTTTATAATAGTAAAATAGTTGAAATTCAATCTCAAGCTCGTAGTAAATCAATTTTCCAATCGCACATCGCGAGATCTGCTCTACCTCGGTACATACGGAAAATAAAGATTTTACACCAGAATCGCATTATATTTACGACGCAAAAAATATATTCCAAACAAGATTCTGCCTTTACACTCCACCTGTTCGTATAGAGTATAAAGAATCGCCGCAAAGATCCCTCAGGAGCGCGGTGCTATTACGCGTAGGCGTAAAGGACGCGCCGGCATTGCCGTTGGAAAAAAATATGCTCAAATAAACACGAGAAATTTAGATAAAACTCGAGCGTAAAATTCCACTGCGACCCCGTCGTTTGTAGCGCCGGCGCCGTGCAATAATACGCAATATCTCACGCGTCGATTCTCTGCACTTTTGCCGCGTCGAACAAATGTGCGCCCTCGCGAAAAGCAATAATGCGACCTTTAGCGTTTTACCCCGCTTTTATTGGGCGCGGAGGCGTGCACTCGCGGTCGCGGATTTTCTCGTCTGATTCGCTTAATAAAGATCGACGGAATGCTTAATGCTTGGTTAAGCGACGAGAGGAGACATCTCAGCGAGTAGGACGCTGGTTTATAAATAATTTTTCGAGTAATTTATCCCTTGAGTCCATTTGCTTGTGTGTCTCCTTTTTATATATGATATGGAAATCGTGATTAGGTAGACGAAGCCGAGCGAAAATTGAATTAAAAATTTATTCTTATAAAATGTATAAGTTTATTTACTATATGTTTAAAAATTTTTATTTTTAAAATATTTACATTCTTGTTTTGCATTCATACTGAAACATCAAAATTAGACACGTACAATTATGCTATAATGAAGTTAACAATAAATTAAACTTTATACTATTATTGATTTGGAACTAAATAATAAATTTAAAAAGTATTAAATGAAGTTATATAATCTGCCCGCTAAATGCACCGCAAGAATCAATGTTTCTAGACGATATATAAGACGACCAAAAAAATCCTCTGTGCAACACGATTTTCCGCATCGAGTTCCCCTCGAGGAGGCTGCGAGATTCGCGCATTTCTTCCGCCGTCGTCTGAAATCCGATCCTCCCTCCCGCGACGGTGTCATTCCGAAGCTGGTGTCCCCGAGGAGGAGGCGTCGCCGTCGCGGCGGCGCGCCCGCGGCACCCATCGGAAATCGCTCGTGGACTAAGAGTAACGAGCCTAGTTCCGCACGGCGAAATTGATTTATCACCGTCTCGCGGAAACGCCGCAGAGCTCGTGGATTTCGGCGCGTCTCGTCGGGTGCGCGACCGGCTCGCGCAGATTGAGAGCTTGTTCAGTAGTTACGGTAGGGCTTGGTAAGACGCGCCATTGACTTATATAGGTGTATTCAATTTTGGAAATAAATGTACACCCGAGTCCCATCATTGATTTGCTTGGAACATTTTAAAAATTTTGAAAAAATGGCTACGATTTTGTTTTTACTTTATCTTTTCCTTGACATTTTCGAGATCATCGTAGCCATTTTTTCAAAATTTTGAAAATTTTCCAAGCGAATTAATGGGACTTGGGTGTATATACTACATTTTATTTTATTTTATTTTTTAGGTTTAAATCAACAAATGTATATTCGATATTTTTACTAAAATATTAATTAAATATTCATCTTCGTGAACGTTCCAACGCCATTAGATTTGTATTTTACGTAAATATCATAGACTTAGTTTTCAAAAATCGTATTATACAATATAAATTATTTATTCGATTAATCATCGAAGATAAGTTTCAATTAGGATCAATTATTTGAAAATGCAATGTTACTTTCTAAAAGCTTTATCTGAAGTAACTTTCAATTAGAGCTTTCTATTTGATAGAAATTATTTTAACGCGAAGTTTTAATCTATTTTCAGTGAGCTGCCAATTTTGTGAAGTAATTTATTAGAGTTCCTCTCACTGGCGGAGATCATTCCTTTCATTAATTAAAACATTTTATGTGCTCTTTTTCAAGATAAGATAAGATTCAATGCTTTAATATTACAAAATTCTAGTATTACAAAACGTGCATTTCTCATATTAGGAGGAGACGGAATGCACCCTCTAAACACAAATAAGTAAACTTCGCTTCGAATAAGTAAATACTCACTTATTCTACGTGATAAGCCTTTCACTTATTCCATATTCGAAAGACTTATAACGTAGAATAAGTGAAAGGTCACTTACTTGAAGTGGAATTTCACTTATTCATATTTAGAGAAGCACACAACGTATCCTATTATTGTATCCTTCATTCCAAAACGAACTATTGACAAGCAAGTATCGAAGCCCTCAATGTCGAGCCATTCAATAAAAGCCATTTTAACAGAAAAAATACTTAAACAATAACCGCCACCAATCGATCCTCGAAGAAACTCACCTGGTCTCTCGAAACAATGGGAAAAGCTCTGACGCGCAAGCTCCCCCCGCCCCTCCTCTCCCACGCTCGCGTGGGAAATCGACGTCCGTGTCTTCTACCACTCGAAATTTCCATCGCGGACGGCGTAAGCGCGCGAAAATCCGCGGCGCTTTTGTGGGACGCGCGTCAGCCCGGCGGAAATCTTTGTCAATATTGCAGCGAGTCGGAACGAAAGGAGAACGACCGCAGCCGGCGCCGCGTCGATTTTCCTCGCTGCACGCAGGCGGACTGACGTCGACGCGATAATTTTCATTATTTTTGCCGGCGCGAGCGCGCGTCATTTCGTTATTGGATTTCGAGTCCCTCCATCGAGTGCCGCAACTTGCGTTTCCATTCAACCACGGCTCTACGTGTGTGCGCCGCTGGAATTATCGGCGCGCGTATTGTGAGGGAAGCACCAGAGCTGACGGCGCTGCTAGAAGTGCTCTCGATACTTTTTATTTAGTTATATCACTTAACGAAATAATTTCGATCTGTTACATTCTCGTTTTTTTTTTTTTATCAATTATTATTGTGTATTATGTGAGTATTACACCGGAAAACGTGGACATTTAATTTGTTTGACGTTTGCAATGTAAGAGAATATAAATTTTTTTATGTGAGTGTTGTACAATGTAATAGAAAGAATATAAGTGAATTATTTATTTTTTAGCTCATGCGTGATAGCAATTTTGCGTGGATAAACGTCAAAATATCGAAACATCAAAATGTCAAAATGTCGATACGTCCATGCTGCCGCTATTTGGTCTTATTTGTAATAAACGATCGAATATTAAATCGAGCAATCAAGAACGGCTTTTTAACATCAATATTCTGGCACGAAAATGAAATAAAATGCTTTTAATAAATAATATTAATTGAAAATTCACTGTTCTCCAACCATTTATCCTTGAAATAGTCAATTCTGCTCATCAGCACCATAATATTTTTTCAATTAAAACTAAAATAAAGATGAAATAAAAATCCGCGATATTCTACAATTAGCAAAATAAATAGGATTAAAAATGTTGAAAAGTTATTATTTTTCAATTCAGACGGTTTTACAACTTCAACAAGTGGTTCTCCATTTCACACAGCGAGACAAGTATAACTTATTATATTTCTCCCCGCCGTCAATCAATATATTCTCGAATTCCGCCCACACTCCATCCATCACGGTTCATTAAACAATCAAATCCAGCCGGATGCTCGATAAACAGGTAATACAATAAATTAAACTCGAACTCTTTGAATAAAACAAACGCGCCATCAAAAAATATCGTAAAGAAAAGCGGTAAACACGCTGCACAGATCGACCCCGGCAAAGGCGTAAGCCCGGAAGAATGAAGATCGAAGCGGCGCTTATCCTGCAACTTTATAAAATCGACGCGAAAGCCCGGGCCTGGGCAATAAAGCCGTCGTGCTGCGTCCCTCCCCCTTCCCTCCCGCGACGGGTAATATCTCGGCGCGGCGACGTAATCCGCGGGACACGTGTCCCGATTCCGAGATCCGGGCGCGCGCGAAATCGATCGATCGCGCGCGAGCCCGGCAGGGCCGATACGACGCGGACGTGCGCGGATTTTTCAGAATGCTATTTTTTTTTTACGGTCCGACACTCCGGGCGGCCGGTGTTATAGTCCAGAACAGACGCGACCCGTAAACTTTCCGCTGGGAATGCATGTGCACCGAGCGGTTCTTGTTATGATTATTTCGTTTTTTTTTTGTGCAGTTTTTTTTTTTTTTTTTTTGGTGCGATGGAAGAGCACACGTATGGGGACGTTCCCGTTTGTGCGCTCGTAGGATTGTGCGTGATGGTTTTGCGAATGGGAGAGAAATAGTAAACGCGTTTGATTGATTATTTTACTGCTTCAGCGAAGATTGCGACTTTTAGTGTCGAAATTTGCTGGCACGATGTATACTGCTGTAGCAGCATAAGCAATTTACTTTTATGATCATTTTTAATTTTATCGAAAAATCGAAGTATAAAAGGAGCACGTAATATATTTTTTAGCGATGCGGTCTATTGAAGCGAGTTTTACATGAACAGAGACTAATTTAAAAACGAAGCTTTTTAATAAAGCTTCTTTGCTCAAGAAGTAAATATTGCCTTTATATTTTCAGTAGAGTTAATGAATCTTGGGAATACAATCAGCTTGATTAAAACCTGCAAGCCTCAGTTGTTATAAAAAATATGATAATATTCTACAGACGGTTTAAAATAAAAATGGTGAGCTTTTATATAGGTATAGAAGTTTTTACCACTATAACTTAACAACTTAAACGAAGACTTAAGACTTGGCTCTAGAAGTTTGTTTGTATTTCTCTTTCTACAATAAATTTAATTAAAATTGTGACAGTAATTCAAATTGTACAACCACTTTGTTTATCAATTTTTTTTTATTACGAATTAATTAATGTTTCCCTGCATTTCATACTAATTATCAATTAAAACCAAGCCCTGACCGCAAGCAATTTCAAATTAATAAATCTACACGCTAAATCGGTTAGAGTGAAATGGAGTTAAATTTGACTCCATTGGAGTGAAATGTTCTTTCGAAATTTAAATTGACGTTAACTCCTTTGATTAGAGTGAAGTAGAGTCATTTTTTCATTCAAATATAGAGTGAAAGGGTAGACAATAAACTAATGAAATTCAATCTATCAGAGTGAAATTAAGTAATTTTACTCGTGTAAAGTGATTATTTCACTCTACTAGAGAAATTTTCAAATTTAACTCTATGAATTAATTAACTCTAAAATGACTCTAAAATAACGGTGAAATTTCACGTGTAAAGATAAAATGACTCTCGCAGTAAATCAAGAATCAAACCAAGTTTTCGTAGACAACAAAATACAAAAGCGCCTAAGCCGCAGTAACAACGTAGAAGCGCGATAGAAGCGCGATAGACGCGCGACGTGAAAAATCAAGGGATATACAGTGAAACGCGCTTCGCCGCGGCCCGGCGAAATGTATCCCAGGCGCCGGTAATGGAATTGTCGAGTGATCGGGCCGAGATTGAATCTGGAGTGCGCGCGATTTGCGCCGCGTCCAGCCGTCGATCAGAGAGCGGCACAGGCGCCGTAGGCTCGCCGTCGCGCTCTCCCGTATCGAATTTTCCGGCCAGCCACTCGTGACTCCACTGGCTTGTGTTCGCTGGAGATTTGCAGCCAGAAGCGCTCGCTTCGCATGCCCTCCTTTCGAGAATGTTGATTCGGATTTCCCGTTCGATCTAGGACGAGCCTCGCATTGATGTAACCGGGAGCCTTTGCGCGCGAGCTATTTACATTGCTGGAAGCAGTTTACATCCGAATCGACGATTAGTTCAACAGATTGAGCAATATTTTATTTACTTTATTTATGTTATTTATTTTATTTATGTTATTTATTTTATTTAGTACTAATTATTTGACATACGACTGTGATAACACTCAAATGCAATACTATACTATAATTTTAAACGGCTGGGATCGTTTTATCTTACATTTTATTAAGTATGTATATTAAAAAAAAATTTTGTTATACATTTATATACACGATATTTGTGAATTTTTGTAAATACTGCAATTTACAATAAATGGCTACTCTATTCTATTCTATTCTGTTTATTTTATTTATTTTTATATGAATTTTATAGAACTCTATTCTATTCTGTTCTGTTTATTTTATTTATTTTATTTACTTTATTTATTTTATTTATTTTATTTATCAATTGTTTTATTTATTTTATAGTAAATAAGTGATATTCTTTCATTAAAAAACTTTATATATTGAAATATGTGTCTTTACCTTCAAAGATTCTATATTGTGAAATTAATTTTCTTTTCAAAAAAAAAAGAAGGAAATTTAAATTAGATTAAATTAAAGGTTACGTTGCAGTTAAAATATGTGTATACACTTCGAATATAATCTAATTATTCCTAATAAATTTTTTGCAATTTTCACGTACCCGAAGGTGCGATGATAAATATGACGGATTGGATCGGGGAAATATCACTTTCGCTTGCTCATATAAAGTACGAGGGTAGGGAAGCGCGGTTCCATCTTTTAAGAAAGATTGATGGGACACATTTCCAATGAGTCCGGTGCTCCGCATCGTTCAGGAAACTTCGCGTTACTATAAACTCATCAAAAGGAGCAATATAAGAAATTCAATAGCCAACGAAGTAACAGCTGCAACATTCCGTGAAAAATGGCCTCGAAATAAACGAGCTACACGACTCGCAGGAAAATCAACCAGCGCAGCATCGTCACTTTTGTTTGTACACGTGCACGCGTTCCAATGAATTCGCAATGCCAAAGCGAGTGCGCGGGCTGATAAAAAGCAGCGTCGCAATATTTATTTATCCGCGGCGCGCGTGTCTGGGTAAATCAGGAATGCCGAAAATTAAAATAATTTCCAGGTTCCCGCGGGGAGTCCCTTCGAATTCGAGCGTGTGTATGGTCCGGAGACCCGCCTACGAGTCGTAAACGGTCCTTGAAATAATAAGCTGCCCGGTGCATCGTAATTCAAACGCGGACGCGGGGCTATTTCGGTGCCCTCCATTGCCAATGCAAACAGTTAACGATCGGAGGAAGACGTAAACTGCCGTGGCTCGGGTACTAAAGCCTCTGGGCTGCCATTAAATTAAGGACTGGGTTTCGTCACGCTCAATGGTTATTCAGATTGTGAAAAAACTAATGAATTTTAAACGAGTTGGTCCTGTGCTTCATTGAACTTGCAGGAGAAAATGCTCATTAGATTATTCAGTATACCTTCGGATTATTGAATGAAAGACTCAACCGTGAACTTAAACTCTGTAAATCTGAGTTGGTAAAAGTTTTTTTCTTTTAAATTAACTAATTTGACTGACCAGGAGAGTACCTGACCTCCGGATCACGGAATTTGTTGAAACTTTGAAGGCTGATTTCTTATATGAAAATATGAAGAA
>JAWWEN010024876.1:0-17404 GCA_035582955.1 Sycophila texana | reverse complement strand
CCGTTGTTCGCATACTCAATTTCGACTCGTATCACTAATGTGAATTTTTATCTCTCTGGTTGGTACTACTTCCAATGTTTTGTTATAGGATGTAGTGCTGCCACAGTCATAAAACAAAACTCATGCCGGTACAACCTTAACTTCTATACCCTTCTAAATGGAGTGTTTGCAGATAATTGAATTTTAAAACAGGTAATATTAATATACCCATCGAAACATCTAATGCAGCATTTTTTCTGAGAAAACGTCTTTTATTGTGTTATTCACGCAGACAAGTAACCAGTAAATTTTCGGAGCGTTAATTTACCAGGATCATCAGAGTTTTGAAAAATGTTCATATTCAATCATGATGAAACAAGACTACTTCTTATGCCACATACAATCCTTTTCCAACGTACGCGTATCCATTTTTATGAATCACCAGCTACAATTCCTCTTTCACTATTTTTAATAAATACTATACTGATTATATAAAAGAATCAACAAAACTATGATGAATACAGGCGACAAGAGTGCAGCTGCGACTCTCGTTTCCTCGGACCTGCTTGTTTACACTGACTTCATACCTTCCCCTCGTCATCTTCCACGAGGTGGAAGGCGAGGAAGGTACGTATAACGACGACAACGACTTCCGCTCGTTGAGCGAACTGCAGATGCAACTCCGATCTCGTTACTTCCGACAATTTTCTTAGAAGTTCCGACGGGTCTCGGAATATTGGCGGCGGTGTAATCCGCGATCCGCACCGATCAAAAAACAGGACGCCTATCTAATTAGCGAAAAAATTATTCGTCTCCCCTCAATTCAGGAAAATATTAGCGATCGACTGCAATTTTACTGGCTCTGCATTACGTCATTTAATTTTTACTCGGAATTTCAGGGAATCCACCTGGATGTACTTTCTTTCATTAGCTTCATAATAAGATGATGTTTGCTTGATGTTGACATTGACTGTGTTTAATTAAACAATTATATTTGAGTTGTTGTTCTGCTTTGAGAAATGTAAAAAGTAACTGCGTAAAAGTGTGTGAAACGTTCTGTCAAAATTTTAATCGCATAAGTTGACCAATCATCAGAAAATTAATTACACTCTGATCAATTTGTGGTTAATTTTTCCATTAGGGTAAAAAGCACTACATCTTTCTTATCGATTTTGCAATATATCAGTGTTGGGCTCTAAGAGATTTCACGAGATATTTTTCCCTAGATTTATCTATATCTAAAAATGTCGCTTGAATTCTATTAAAATTCAATACTGGGCTGAATAATTAAATGAAAGGCTATTTTCCATTTTGCTAATTAAATCAAACCCTGCACACTTTGCAAGGCAAGCAAAGAAAATATGGAAGCAAATTAGGTACTCGATCTTATAACTAGACTGGTGGGTAATGAGCGAAGCGAATACATCAGAAATGATTTCGTAATCAGACACCAGTTCCAATTTCCAATTTAAACTTTTCAGAGAACAAATATTTGGTATATTGTATAAGTATCGTATCTATGTACCTACAGCTATAAAGGGGCAAGAATGTAAAATGTATACTCTGAAATAATTTGCGTATGTATATTTCGAGCATTATACTGTAAACAAACAGACGCAATCGATAAAAATTAAATTCGTTCTTAAAAAAAAGTACCTGACAGCTGACTGGAATAATATTAGGGGGTAGATGGGGAAGTCGGCCGAGCTGCGACAAACTGGAGCTTGTCAAAAATTCTTCATTTTTTCCTCGGAGCGATCGCCTGACATTTGACGACCTCTTGATTTTTATATTCTCGACGGGCCCTCGATTTTCAGGTGAAAAACGAGGCACGAATTTCGTCATCGAAAATTGAAGTCGCTTCGCAGCGTATATATATATACACACATACATACATACATACATATTTGCTCAGCCGGTGCGCGCACCGCTTTTTTGGATGTGCCGAAGGCCATCTTCGCTCTCAACAACAAAAAGCGAGCACGGCTCTTTCTTCTCTCCTCTCCCGAAAAATTTGTTTTTTCACCATCCGCTGCTAAGCGGAAAGCGCGCCTGTTTACTCGGCGATAGTCGCGTTGTTTTTCAGTTGTGCAAAGAGTCGATGAGTTCAATTAGTAAAGTGTCGCCGAGACCAGAAATAGCAGCGCGTGGCTAAAAAATTGGGAGAGAGGGAGGGGAACATTCCTAGAATATACGTTTGCATACTCTATTTTTTTTTATGCAATCGAGCTTTTTCTTTTTTTATTTTGAAAATGTTCCGCTTTGTTGAAAGTTCATTATGTCGCTTTATTTGTCGTTCAAACAGGCAAGACAAATTCATTTCGCAGCCTATTTTTGGTGCACGCTACAAAAAATTCATCGGCTGTTAAACTTAATTTGAATATCAATCTTCTGCTCGACAATAACAGACTTTATTTCTATTTACTTTTCCGTCAATTTGACTTTTTCAGATATCTTTCGAAATCAGCACGTGCCTTCTTGTAGCCTATGCTTTGTGGAAACTACTAGAAGCTCCGATGTTTGCAAAGCTGAGTCGATATTTCTAAAAATGTCGAATTGAATGAGATACCTTCATTCTTTCTCTATTCGGCGCATGTATTATATCTCTAAATATAAAAGAGTGAAATTCAATGTGAAAGAGTGAATATTCACTCTTTCAGCGTTATAAGTCGTTCACTCTTTCGAATAAAATAAGTGGACGACTTATAACGTTAAAGAGTGAAATTTCACTCTTTTATTATTCAGAGAGTAGGAAGTTTTTACTGGGTAGTATAGTAGAATTTTGTAAACGCTAATCTTATAATATATATTGAGGCGCTTTATTTCAGCTTTCGTTCTCAGATTTTAATAACCGCACTATTATAGTAAAAGTAAAAGTGCAAGTGACATGAAATGCATCTAAGTAAATCCAACTGTATTTTTCTCGGATGCATAAAAAAATAAGTAATAAAGAAAACATTAAAATGTCTTCTTTACCAATTGCATGAAAATGTATTATTTCCCAACTGGATAACAATTGCATAAAATTGAATTTTCTCCAAATCTATAAAAAGATCATGCAAATGCATTGTTTCCAAACTACATAAAAATTACATAAAATGTATATTTTTTTCCCAACGTAATAATTTATTGTGTAGAAAAGGAATGTTTATCGAATGTGTAAAATTATTGCATTTTTTTTCCAAACGCATAAAAAAAGTATTTCCTATATATTCGATTCAACGAGACATCTTAACAATATTCAGTTTTAGAATTGTTAACTAATTTCCGGGTAAGCATTAAATTCGCGAGGGCGTTTAGCTAGTAGCAATATTATTTCTTTCAAAAGTTTCGTCGATGTTGAATTTAAACCAGGAGCGAGATATTATTTTCTTTTTATTAAAAACGGAAGCCGATGGAATTCAAAAGTTTGCCTCGGCCTTAGCCTTCGTTTTACTACGTATACATCCCGAAGAGCGCAATTGTTAAAACTAAAGAAAGCACAATGGTCGCTCGGGCGCAGTAAAAAAAAAGTCGTCGGAAAATTTCATTAATTCGACCCGAGCGCGAGCCTCGACGGGAACGAAAAAAAAATCCCGATTGTTTTCAATTTTCGAGTTCCAGTGTTTTATGACGCGAGCGGAATTCTCAACAATTGATTCGAAGCAACAACGCAAATAAATCGAGATTTAATCCAAACATTTACCGGGCGCGCCTACGCTATATCAATGTTTCTGTAATCGAAAAAATTACATTTTTATCCGCTCGAACGGCGGAACGCAGCGGGGGTGCCCAGTACAAACGATGAAACTTGGCGAAAAGGCGCGTAATGAAAAGATCGTCATGGAGCGATAGATCGCGCGAGGAGCAATAATCAAAATAAGCGACGATCGCCCGGCGAAACTTGACAAACTTTCTTAATAAAAGCATCAAGTGGGTCCCCGGGATTTGTCGGAGGCGATTGGCGTGCGAAGAAGAAAATTGGAGGATGAGCGATCCGGAAAAAAAGTGTCGAATCTTTCTCGTTATATCTTAGCAAGGGTTTTGGCGTTCCCATGCAGGACCTTTATATTAATGCGCCCCAAACGTTTCCTGGATCTAAGTAGAATGATATCTGCTTACTCTCGATTGATTGTTTTTTCAGGTGCGTCGTACCATCTAAAGCGAATACACGCGCACACGAGGAGAAATTTTATTGGAAAAATTATATAATACTTTTAGTAAATGGAGTCACAGACTAATCGTCAAACGAGAAAACTTACCAGATATATTAAGTAAAAATTGCAATACTAACGAGCAGTAGTTATTAGACTATATAAGTTATAATTACAATACTTTTGCTATAAATTTTTACTAGAAATATTGTAATTTTATCAAAGCAATTAAAATTATTTCTAACAAAATAATTTAATTAATTCACCGGTTCTTAATTACAAAAATCAGCCACGTCATACTAAATTTTGTAATGAAATTTCTCTCGGTGTAGAATTAACGATCAGATTGATGCTATTAATAACATTAAAAGCAATGACGATATTAAATTAAAATAAGATATGATTTAGTTAAATTTATAAATATCTGGAGTATTTTTAATTTAATAAATATCCAACATATTAGTTTTTTTACCATATTGTTAATTATGACACACCTGTACATAATTTCAACACACTGTAATAACAGCACATTCAATTAAATTACTTATTACAAAGTAATTGAATTAAACGTCGAGTTTTGAATGGAAATATTTTGATGAAGAAGATAATATTTAATGACTTTTATTTGATTTTGTCCTTTTTTACCTTTACTTTGTCTTTTTCTTAACAAGTTGAAGATGTAAAGTAAAATATAGTAAAGAAAAAAAAAAGGCAAAATAGAATCTCCTTTTTGACAATTGCAAAAATTTTCCATAAGATTTATTTAATTTATTTAATAAAGATCTATTTATTTCAGGTACGTGAACTTACACGCACAGAGAGTTGCAAGTATGTTAGTATAGTCACCGTTTTGACTTCCTACATATCGACTTTTGACTTTGTAAGTATATCGATAGTACTACCTTAATCCCAACTTAAGTCGTTCGCAACATGCATATACAAGAAGGCCACTTGGATAATCAAGCTAACTTTTTGTGAAGCTCCATTCAGGCAACATACGCAGTTGTTCCATTAAGTAACTTTAAAAACTCGTCGATTTAACACTGATTCATTCGTACACGGCCGGGCAGAAATTATTGAAAATCTATTTTTCCGCTAATAGCTTTTAATACGCAGCGCTTCGGTAATTGCTGCTCGATTATAAAAGTCTTTAGCTGCTCGCTTTTCTCTTCGCCCTCGCCGAACAATTCGAATCCACTTACCGACCTTTATATCATACCCATAGACTTCGAATTAAGCGAAAAATGAAAATGGACGTGTCGCCGGAGGAAGCCAGAGGCAAGTTGGCCGTGCGATTTATCTTGTACCACCGCCGCGCAACTGCAGAGGCTTCGATCTCCAGTGTCAATAAGTGCTGAGTTAGTGAGCTTTCACGCAATTATCGTGGTACTTACTTAAGAGTTTTTTTCTAAGTTCCATAGTCGCTACTCGCCGATTTATTATAGAACGTTTCTTGTCTAAATTAATATAGTCGCTAGTCGACGATTTATTCTTGTATAAATTAATTGTCATTTCGATCAGCAGCTGGGCACGTTTGAAGCTTTCGCGAAAGTTTAAAATTCAATTACATAAAAGGCTGCTTTATTCACTTAAGTTTTATTTTGGACTACATGTTTTCACATATAGTTCACGTGTAGAACATTTCGTTCTTATATTCTAGAAAAATGAGAATCTTTTTAAGCAATGAATCCATATGAAAATAAATCTACATGAAAAAGCACGAGAAATCCATACTGAATTTCTTAAGTAATGTTTTATTTTGTAGTCGATTAAAAAATAAGATTAACATTAAAAATTACAATACGTATATTATTTTTAAAATTCTATTCCCTTTTGGGGAATTGTTTGGGGAAATTTTCTGCCCATTCACTTTCACGGGGAGATGTCCACCTCATTCTGTCTCTTAGCTATCTTCTCTCTAAAAATAATTTTTATATCCGAATAAAAGACCAAAAGTAAACGAAAAAAGTAGCTCAATACCAAGTTAAAAAAAAAAAAAAAAAAAAACGAAGAAAAAAATCTTTGCACAAGTACGAAATTTCGTAGAGTCGCCAGCTTATGAAAACTCGCGCATTGCAGCTTTCAACACACAACCACAGTAGCAGCAGCAGACTTTTCCTCGACTAGAAGCAATACAAAACAATTTCCGTCGATACTTTTTTACACTTGCATTTCTATATATATACATATTTCTTTCTGTTTCCACGCAACGATCCTCCTTCGTAGAGAAACGAATGCACGTGCGCTGTACGTACAGTCTTCACAAAGCAGTTGCTCCAATTAGCACGATGCTTTAGCAACGATTGGAAAGGTTGAAAGAAGAAATGGAGAGAAATAGAAAAAGTGAGTTTCCTTTCAGGAACGGGTGAAAATATTGGCGCGCCGTTGAAACGCACATCGACGAAAGGGAAGGTTTATAGTCCGCGCGTTGACGGACGCAGTGGCTCGCACGCAGTTTTATTTCGAGCTGAGCGCGCGGCCAGGATGGCAGATAGTGGGAACAATGAATTATCGGTTTTCGCCAACAATCATCGCGGCCGCAGCGACAGGCCGCGCTCTCCCCGCCCAAATAGCCGTTGTCCCTACTTCTTTGAAAGAACGTCGCGGGACAGTAATGAAGTTCGCAGTGCCGGCGAGCCATTAAAATGGAAATGCAAGCCCTCGCATTGCCGTCGTTGTTGTTATTTCGTTCGGCGGCCGAAGTTCGCTCGTTGGATTACGCCATTTTAGATTCGGCCCCCGTGCGCTCGCTCTTTCTCTCTTTCACTGCTTGTTTTTCGATGAGTCAAGCCTCTCGGAAGTTATTATGCGTAATAAGGCGTGCTCCAATGCGACTTCTTACTTGGTCGCTAACTTTTAAACTGCCAGCTCTCGGCGTGTAGCGCATTCAAGACGTTTCGCGAATGAAAAAACTTTATAATGATGTTATCTTGTTTTCCGTTGAAATGAATACTTAACGAATGTTTTTCTCCGGGCTGCATTCTTCCTCCGCCCGGTCTGTTCCGACAATATTGTTGA
Source organism: Sycophila texana (assembly GCA_035582955.1). NCBI lineage: Eukaryota > Metazoa > Arthropoda > Insecta > Hymenoptera > Eurytomidae > Sycophila > Sycophila texana. The sequence continues at coordinate 10,274 of JAWWEN010024876.1, read as the reverse complement.
ATTGAAACATTTTTTTTTTTCACTCATCGCTCGCTGGCCATTATTAATGGTCGATTCAGTCTATAAGATGATGGTATATACATATAGTTGGCCAGTTGGCTGGTCAACTTCTGGTGTATTCTTTTACTAAAGCAAGTCGCATAATAGCGTCTAACTACAAAGGTAGTGGCGAATTTTGTAATTGCAGTATATATTGAATTAATTGAATTGTCTAATCCAGTACAGTCACACAGATAGGGCGGTACTTTGGTCATGCAGACTGACATTTAGACGCCTAAACAGATATTAGCCACGAAATATTACTGTAACATGATTTTCATCACTTTCCTGATTTAATTAGTCATGATATCACGTGATAGTTACGTGAATAAAAAGTTATTTTTTAATTTTTCTATCGAAATTTTGTGTGATCTTCATGTGATTCATGTAATAATTGCGTGAAAATATTTCGCAAAAAAAAATCATTATAAACGTTTGATTCATAATAATGCGGCGGCGATATTGATTCGAATAATTACACATATAATATCACCACCTAATAATCGAATTAAGCATTTCTAATAATTCTTTCTACTATAATTTTTCTATCGTCGTTATAACATGAGAATCGCATGATCATAACGTGATTTTTCAATAACAAAAATTAAAAAAAAAGAAGTTTTTTGAAAATCATTTGACTGGTACATGCTACACTGAAAAAAATTTAGTAATTTTAAGTAAAGATTTACTTCAATAGTACTTGTTAAATATTTCTTTGAATCAACTAAATATTTCATTAAAACTGATGAATTTATTTATTATTTATAATTTATTATTTGTTTCTAAATAAATTAAGTAGTTTCAAAAAAATAATTGGTTGAGTCAAAGAAATATTTAACAAGTACCTACTATTGAAGTAAATATTTACTTAATATTACCAAATTTTTCTCTCAGTGCATCACGTAATGATCCTTCTAATATTAATGTAATGTGTTTTTCCGTTAACACACAAAATCCGATTTACTATAAAAAGTAGTTAGAGCCACGCGATAGTCTGTGTAAACTAACTTTCATTCAAAGTGAAGTTTCAATTGTTCACATTTGAAGGCATCAAGCGCATCACGATTACAAACCATCGGTGAACCGTGTCACCGCAGAGTACCCCATCCATCCCTACTCCGAAAGTCCGGGGGGCTTTTAGCCAGGACGCAACGCGTCGACAGGCTATATTCTGAAATTATACAGCGAATTCTCGGTTTTTAAGGAAACCTGGGACTCCGATCGCCGCGGCTCTAGAATCCGCTCCAATGTGCCAATATGCCGATGACTGGGCGTTCTTCTACGCAACGAGGCCGTCCCCGGTGACCCTGAGAGATTTTCCAGCGGGGCGGGCGTGCGCGCGACCACCACCATGATTCCCTATTCAACGCGGAGCCCGCGCACTTATTCACCTCGCGCTCATAAATAAAATATCGGCGCGCGGTGACGAGACACCGGCCGGAAGGAAAAGGAGCGTATAATCGGCCTCTAATGGATTCTGGTGATCGATGTATCGACACCGCCGGACTTGGATTCCAAATTGAATTTTATTCTTCCCCCTTCCTTCGTGATTATATATACGGCTGGCTGCTTTGAGGTAGCTCTTTAAAAATTGCAAAAGGGTTGCAGATCAAAGTAAAATTAAACATACTGAAAAAAAATTAGTAATTTTAACAAAATATTTATTTAAGTAGTGCCAAGTAAATGGTTTTATTGAATTAACTAAATATTTTGTTGAATCAACTAAATATTTCATTGAAGTAACTTTATTTAGTTGATTCGATAAAATATTTAGTTAATTCAATGAAACCATTTACTTGGCACTGCTTAAATAACTATTTTTGTTAAATTTATTAATTTTTTTTCAGTGCACTGTTTTTTTTGCGAAACTTTAGCAATATATAGCTTACTCTCTAAATCTGAATCCCTTATATTAAAATGCATGCGATTATGATCGAACTGAATGAAGTCGAATTATCGCATTATAGAAATTGAAGAGTGTGAAAGTAGTAGCAATTAAGCGGTTACTTTTTTGTTTTTGTCGTGTCCGAACTAAAATAATCAGCGCGCGAAGCGCGCGTGTGAATTCTAGTTAGTGAAATTTGGATGTATATAGTAATTGCAGGTTAAAAGTATCTCGCTAATAGAATTAGTGGGATACTTTTCACTAGGAATATGTGACTATATTCACTTAAGTTTTAGTGAAATTTGGATGTATATAGTAATTGCAGGTTAAAAGTATCTTGCTAATAGAATTAGTGGGATACTTTTCACTAGGAATATGTGACTATATTCACTTAAGTTACGTGAAATCGGAGAATTTTCACTAATTTAAATTTAGAGAGTAGTAAAGATGATTCAAAGAGAATGATGATTAGATTAGGCGATACATGATTCAAAATGCAAGGTGCCAGGCAAATATTTAAAATAATAATTTTTTAAAATGTCTCGGATGATAATACGTATAATTCTAGTCTATTTTTCCAATTGCAACGAGAATAGTCTGATGCATTTTATTCTTGTATTTTAGTCATTTTAACCTACTGTGATATCACTCTGGAATTCGTGACTTACTTTTTAGTATTCATTATTTAGCACATGACTGATATCACTAAAGTGCAATACTTTTACTGTAATTTTAAAATGACTGAGATCTCTTCATCTTGTATTTTATTAAGTATTTCTATTTTAAAAACTATTCTATATATTTATATACATGATATTTGTGAATCTTTGTAAATACTGCAATTTACAATAAATGGCTATTCTATTCTATATTCTGTTCTATAATATCGCCGCCAAGTAATCGCAAGTTAAGCGTTTTTAAGAATTTGTTTTTATTAAATTTTTCTATGATATAATTATAGCATAAGAATCACATATGATTGTCATACGAAGAACACATACAGATCATATGATCCTCAAGTGAAATTTCAGTACAAATATTAAAAAAAAAAATTTTTCTTAAAAGCAATGTGAAAAATATTTCACGTTATCGACTTAAAAGTGGTTGAAAATCTTAATTACTTGTTTGAAACTTACTTGGGACACTCGGTTGACATCAGATTGTTTGATCCTTTAAAAAAAATCCATTTTAAAATTTTACACTACGAATAATCATAACTTTTAATCAAGCGATTGTTTAGAACAAATATCTTTCTAAGTTTCTGCAGTGAACGTCGTGGCATTAGTTCTGTCGTAACAGGGAGGGTAAAGTTGCAGCTCCTCGACGACTAGTCGATTGTAGGTGGCCAAGTTGGGCGCACAGGGCGATTTCTGCTCAAGTCGTGTACTATTACATAGCCTATGCAAAGGCCCGGGGAAAATTGATCTGAGTTATCGTACACTTGCGTGTACCTGATATGCCGGAGTAGGAAAATGTCGGACCAAGTAAACTGCGGTGTATAACGGACAACTTCGAGAGGATTTAATTTTAATTTACTTTAAAATGCAAAACGACCAGATAACGGTTCTTTAATCAAGGTATTAAATTAGCTCGCGGCTCAACTGACAGGCGCTATACTACCTTTTCTTTTTTAAATAGCCGGGGAGCTTGCGGAGCTGTTCGTGTATAGGATGCGGACGAAAAAGGACGAATCGATGGAGACGTCAATCGCACCTGGAAATGCATTTCCGTTAATTGAATTGCAGAGAGTAAATCGAAAGACTCGAAGCCGTCTCGTACTACCGGCTCTGCGGCTATAGTGGAGCACTGACTTAGCTAAGGACATTAGCGAAATGGACACTTGGGAACTGCGATTACTATGGACGCCAAAGTCCGCGACGTGTTTTTTTTTTTTTTTTTTTTGGCTCTATAGTCTATAGACTAGCTTTTGGACGGATTTTCATTCATGTATTCAGTGTGAAAACTGTACTGAATACTCGCTAGAGAATAATTGAATAATGTATCTCTATAGAAATAGTGTGAAAGGAAAGATTCTTTTTTTACTTTTGCTATTCAAGAAAGGTTCTTGTACAACTCTTTATAGTTAGTAGAGAGTTCCTAAAATATATTCATTTACGAGACAGTATCTTGATTAATGTAATCCCTTCAAATATGCAGATATATCGTATTTTAGACACGCTGAAGACACGTGTATGACAAAACTGAACATAACCTCCACTTATTTTTTTTTTTTTTTGTTGAACTTCATGGAATGTACTGTTTTAGGAAAGGATATCTCCTTCAGATTCTCAGCATGAGGTACACTTTTTGTAATCGTTGAAATCTGATTTATTTATTTTACTTACCAGGAGTGTCGGCCTCCAGGTCACGGATTTTGTTGGAACTTTGGAAATCGTTTTGCTGGTACCGAATAATGAAACAAACCACACTTATTTCAATCTAATAAGCATTTGTTTAATAGGTACAATTAAAAACATTAACATTACTACTATACATCTGTATATATAAGAATAAAAACATTAACGTTGCTCATTTGAGCAATGCTAAAAATATTGTATATATATATATATATATACAATGCACGGAGAAGAATTTTCCATTAAAAATTATTATAGTTTTACCTAAAGCGCGGACAAACTGGAACTATAAAAATAAATTAGTATAATAACCAGCAAATTTTACTATAGTTGCACTAAATTTTACTATAGTTATATTAAATTTTACTATATTTACAGTAAAATTTGCTATTCATTATCGCAATTTTTTTGATAGTTCTAGTTTGTCCTCGCTTTAGGGAAAACTATAGTAATTTTTAATGGAAAATTTTTCTCCGTGTGTTTTTAGCATTGCTCAAATGAGCAACGTTAATATTTTTATTCTTACCTGATAAACAAAAGCTCATTAGATTAATATAAGTGTGGTTTGTTTCATTATTTCGTACCAGAAAACAATTTCCAAGTTTCATGCAAAACCATAACCCTGGGGTCTGATATTCTAGAAATCTCGTTTTTGCTGCTAGAAAATTAATTGAATTTCTCCTCAAAAATATATTAGCCCCCATAAGAGCTATTTTATTTGTTTGGCAAATAAAATTTTTTGCACTAATTTCTGTGAACAATAAACAATAATTTCTGAAGGTTATAGTAAATTCTTTCATCGTTATAGTTTTCTGTAAAAACCGTAATCCTGCACGTGCTTTTTTTAGTATAAAGAGTTGCATTTTTAAAGTTTAAGACTGTTTATAATCCGTTAAAAGCAATCGCAATTAAATCAGGATTTTAAACTTACTGTTTGTACTGCAGTTTATATATGCTTCGGTTCACCGGTTGAAATGTGCGACGTTAAAGGAAGCACAAATTTAGCGGATTCAAGCTCCGATAATCTTCGGACAGTTCGTTAAGGTTACTTAATGTTTAATCCGCGGCTCCGGCGGATTTCGCTCTCAATCCATTCGACAAATTTTCCTTCAATTTTCGCCAGTCCCTTGCTTTCCGCGTACACTGCGGCAACTGACAAACGACCCTGCATTAAATTTCCCCGCTCGACTGTAACTTGGCGAATCGACAAAAACAGAGGCACGACGATAATTATACGAAATAAATTCACTTTTCGCCGGAAATAACGTTTAAAATGCCATGAAAAGGACACTTTTAAAGGATGCTCGCAAAAAAGTTGCGACGTTCTTCTTCAAATTGCCGTGTGTGCCAACCTTTTTTTTCAGTCTGGGGGGCGTGAGAAAAATAGTTCTGCCATCCGAGCCGTGGCGGAGCGTTTGTGGGACTGTTCGCTCGAATTTTTTCACTTTAATGCGTGCCGTGTACTCGAAGCACCGTAATTTTTCCTCCATTTTTTTTTCTCCCTGTAACCCTTATGCATCAATTTTTCAGGCTTACCGAGTGGAGACCTCTCGGCGTTGTTCTTTCGACGGTGAAATCTCCTCGACTTTTATTCCGCTCGTTGGAAAGTTGCACCCAAGATTTAAATGTTCATTGCACTCATTAATTTCGGGATTGGGTGTTTGGTAGTCTTCACGATGTAGTATCCGTTTCGCTGCTTTTTTTGCAAGCCAATTAATTAAAAAAATATTCAAGTTTGCACTGGCCATTAAAAAGTTAAAGAGGCCATTCGTCGCGGTGATAACTTGTAATATTCCATTTGTCATTAAAGCATCCATCTATTTTAATCCGTCGGAAGACTTTTTTTTTATGAGACTCATGAAAATATGGCCGAAACTTTTTCAAATGAATTGCAGTCGATTGAAAAAAATTCAACGCAATCTTAGTAATGGGAGAGTCGCGTTATTTTAATCTTATTGAATTTTGTTTGTATAAAAGAATATAATAACTTTTTTATCCATGGGAAAAAAGTGTGTATATAATTTATATGCTTAGTGCATGCATAACGCTTTGATCTAATTGATGCATAATTTTGATGTATAGCAATGAACACCTTAAAATTATACATAATTTTCTTATCGTGTATAATATAATTTGTTGGAACAGAACTCGTAATTTAAAAACTTTTTTTATTGTATTAAATAATATCATTTATGCTTTTCTATACACAGATTGATAAAATACGGCAAAATTATTAGCAAATTTGTCAGAAACTATAATAGCAGTTCGCTTTTACAATTTAGTATATTTTATAAAGAATAGATCGAATTGAAAACAAAATATTGTACAATCCTAATCATGAATTTGATCTTTAAATTGTATATTATATGTAGGTAATAGTAATAGTAAGCAGGTGTTTGATGTTCTTGTATCAATTAAATAGGTTTCAGATAATTACATTTGTTTGAAATTTATTTTTTGTTCACATTATGGCAGTAAATTACGTATTATGTTATCATTATTATTAGGTTTAAGAGGGCATGGACTGAGTATAAATTACAATTCCTCTTCAAATAATACAGAAGTATTTTATAATATAGAAACTTTAGAAATTAAATAGACTTTGAGAATATGTTCTTAAAAAAGTATAGTGAAGCTCTCCGTATAATTGTCCAATATTCAGGTAAGAATCGCAGTAATTTTATAGTTTATCCACGAATTATCGAATAATAAATCATACACACTCTGTTTTTATTCGACATAAAAAAAAAGGGAGTTAACAAGTGAGCGCGGACAATTTGGTCGATTCAACGTGTACACATCGAGCTTCCCGCATCCGCCTGTGGGAATCTTAAAAGCGCGCGAGCAATCGATTCCCTCCGAGAGCACGGGGATTTGGTCCTATGCCCTCCCCCGCGAGTTAGCCAAGTCCCTTTGTCACGCGGCCTGGACTCGCCTTTTGGTGTTTCCTTATACCTACCCAAGTTCGCCTTAACGAGGGGAGTACTGCGGTTCGCCCGACAAAAGCCGCCGTTCGATGTACTCGGTATTTAATGTACGCCCAGGGATAAACTTGTTCCGGCATGATATCGTGGCCTATCCGGTCTCACTTCCCGACAACTCGCGGACTAAGCCTCGAGCGCCGTAAATCATCGGTCGCACCAAAATCTTGAAAATTTCATTTGAAAGCTGAAGAAAAATGTACATTTCTCTTTCTTCTTTTTGCTATGTTCTTTCTCTATATATAGATCTATCTATATATCTACGTCGTTCTCTCTCTCTCTCTCTCTCTCTCTCTCTCTCTCTCTCTCTCTTTGCAGTTAAGCTTGAGTAGAAAGCATTTTTCACATTCAATAAAGTAATTGTAGAAATTCCGTGGGGGTGCGGGCTTATGTTCCGTATGATGACCGACTTCTGCAGCTGATTGAAAATCTATAAGCCGTACTTATGCCACGCTGCAGTGATAACTTTTGCTGCGCTCTTTTTTTTTTTTGCTCATTTTGTAAATAACGATCCAAAGAATAGAGATCATTCGCGATAGTATCGTTTCGAATGAAATTTCGATACAGGGAAATTCATCGAATTTCTTGGGCCTCAAAACTTCAGGTAAAAGCGACGTGTACGCAGATATAAATACAATAATTGAATAATTGTAATGTCGATTGCCATTAATGCTAGCTATGTAACTTGTAGGTATATAAACAATGTGAACAGTGTAGCGTTGCTCAATTTAATTTTACACGTGCCATCTGTTTCTACATTTTAGATATTGCCGTGTATTCTGAATGATTCTACAACATCAAATTCACTATTCATATAGTTAACAATGCCAGAATTACATGAATTAGGGTACTCAACATTTAAAATTACGTCGTAAAAGCGCATTGTTTTAGCCCAACTCTTGGGTTTGACAAGGTTCACGTAGATCCTTATAGCCCGACGTTCAGCTGCATTGTTATACGAATATTTTTATAATCAACATGGAAAAAAAAATAAAACTTTTTAGCTTTGCTATTTTCACATTGCGGAGACTGCAGGAGAATCAACTTTCAAAAAAGACTGATACCAAATTATGAAGGATAAAAACTCCTTTCTTTTTCTCAAGTGAAACTCTACTGAAAAAAGTCACATGCGATGATCACTGGAAACCCATGTAGAAGTTAAATCGTCGCATCTAACGAAGAAAAGCACATTTCAAAAAAAGACTATTTTAATCTGCCATTTTTTTAGAAGCAATAACTTTATCGTTTCGAAAGTGTATTTACTTTACTCTAGTGCTTCTAAAAACGGTAGATTAAAATAGTCCTTTTTTGAAATGTGCTTTTCTTCGTTAGAGGCGATGAAATAGAAACATCTTTCAGGTTTCGGACCTGGATTTAGTCGGGATACTAGCCTAATATTTCCCTGACTTCTTCGATAAGGTATGAGTATAAAGGGCGTACAAAATCCTACCTGGATCCAGGTAGTTTTCACTACTTTCTCCCTGATACCTACCAAATTCCTACCTTTTTCTATATCGAAAATGACATGATATTTATATAATGTGAAATATTTCTGCAACAATCGTGTGACAGTCATGTCATGCATGTGATCCCCATGTAATGTTCATGTGATCATCATTGTAAAATATTTATTACATGATAATCACGTGATCTTTAGCTATAATGCAGCAATTTATTTTTTGCCTCAAACGAATTGCTCGCATTAACCGCGACAATGATGCGTGCGTATCGCCAAGCAAATGCTGGCGTACAAAAAAAAAATGGAAGTGTGTCACGATTAGAGTGTATTGATCAAGTGGGAGGGAGTAGGGGATTGACGGCGAAATTTCATTTGGAGAAATTCAATTTGTCCCCGTGTCCCAAGAAATTCATCTAATAACGATATAAAGAGGCTCAACGTAATGCGCGAGCACGGCTGGCACTAAAGAGTCTGGGGACCGCAGCGCAGCAGTTTGCGTGGCTCGTAAAAAATTCAAAGAATAATTCAGCGCGGAGGGGCGAGTTTTTAAGACGCAGCTTCTGGCGATACCCTTTCGCGCATTCATTTTTCTCTTTTTTCTGCTCGGGTGCGTCTTTAATTTATTTTAGTCCCTTTTTTAAATTACTTTTTTGATTATTGCTTGCGATGAAGGAGATCCAAGGTTAAAAATTTAAATAGATTTAAAAATCATTAAATGAAATTGAAAAATAAGGTAGAACTGTTATTGTTAAAATGATAGAAAAGAACTGTATATTTATTTAAATTAAAAAATATTTATTTTATTTTCCTGTTTTTTACATGGGTAACTTCTTCTATTCTTTAAGATACAAAAAAAAAGGGAAATCTCTCTGATTTAATGGACTCGCTCCAGCACAACTAAATGCGCAGCAGAAGTCTTAATTAAATGAAAAAAGTTTTGATCAATACTATTTTTTAATACATAAGTAAAGAGAATCATTGTAGGTAATTTTAGATAAAAACTGTACAAACTGGTATAGGAACTACTGTCTTTATGTATACAGTTTTTTAAAGAGAGGATTATATTTAAAAGGTTAAACAATTTTTATAAGTAAAAAGAATATTATTTAACGATAGACCTACCTTAAGGTGGCTCGAAATATTTTTCTTACCTCCATTTTTGCTCAGGTCAAATTGTTTTTGTTCAAATTTTTTATGTTACTCTGAACACGTTTCATGTATCACAAATGTGATTTTTCTACAAAATTGCGTTACTTTAATTTTTACCAAAGTGTGCATTATTAGAAAATAATACATTAATTTAACAAAAAAGGCAAAAAAGTAAAAAAATAAAAAAGGTGTATCTCGTATGTTATTAAATTAACAAACAGCTTGTATATTATTCTGTTATGATAAACGAAATGTATTAATTTTTTGAACCTCATACATGAAAATTACAAGCATCGAACTATACGAGCAAACCTCAGAATTGAAGCAATATATGGGTGATTCTATACATAAGTGGTAATTTCAAGACAAGGGACGTTACATAAGCCAAGGGGAGTTACGTTGAT
>JAWWEN010024847.1:0-17425 GCA_035582955.1 Sycophila texana | reverse complement strand
GAGAATCAGCGAGTTGAACGCAGTTTGCCCCAGTGCGCCCCACTAGATACGACACCGCACACCGAAGCCACCTTAAGTAACGCAAAAGCCGTAAAACTCGGGGAAAAACCCCAGACGAACCCTTCGAAGCTGACAATATTACTTATAACAAAATTGGATTCACAAAAGACCGCCCCAAGGAAAAAACAAAGAGGCGACACCAGTTCTGGGCGCATCGAGTTTTACCGCATTCACGCTCTTTTCCCGAAACTTTTTATTACGGCCCACCGAGAGCAATAAAAATCTTCACACTCAAGCCCCCGGCTTCCGAAGAAAAAACAAAAAGAAAAAGAAAAAAAAAGGAGTAGAGGACCCGAGGCCCCCTGTAAAAAGGGCTCAACCGTGTTCTATTCCCGTCCGCAAGAACTTCTCGTCCTCCCGCAACTATATACTCACACACACATATATATCTATACAAAAAAAAAGAAGAAACACACACTATATACACACCGCGATGAAGAAGAGGACAGAAAGAAGTAGGATCCTCATCCCGGGGCCATAAAGCGGAAGCTCGGGGATTCCCCGACGCGGTCCTTTATTTTCGAGCGGCTCGCGTGACGAGAGGGCCTTGTAGGTGGCCACTCGCCGAATATTGCGTTACCCGCTGCTGTATACTCTTACCTGGGCTTCCGCCTCTCATTGTCGAGTGCATCCTACGCGCTGCAACCCTATCCAGCTCGCGGCTTCCCGCGCGCTTTTCTTCTCGCGGGTACGTATATATACACTACACACATGTGTCATGTATATATACATGTGTGTGTTAGTGCGTGCAGGCACGCGGCGCCGCCACCGCCGACGCGCGGGCCCCGCGTGCGGGGACGCGACCTTTATACTTTAGTCTCGGCGCGCGCGCGCTGCGAGCAGGCCGCCCAGTATCACTCCACTCGCGTGTATGTATGTGCATGCGGCCCACGACGACTCGCGCCCCTTCGATTATCCAATTGGCCTGGCGGTCTGTTCCTGGGGTACTTTATCGCTGGCGATTTTCAAGAGCTACGTTTTCACCGTAAGTGCGCGGTTCTGGTGCTCTCCATTTCATACCCTTCGTATACTGTCACGTGAGATAATAATACGTACTTTACGTATATTGTATATGTTTTATATGTGTGTATATAATAGTGTACCGCAGGTATTTTTTGGTGTAAATCTTTGTAGATGTTGGCTGATCGTGTAGTTTCGACGATTTTTGGAGTGCCTGGTATATAGTGTGTATACACACAACGCGCGGATGCACGCGGAGAATTAGAATTTATTGAAGAAAGCGTAGCTGAGAGAATTGGATGATACCCGGGTAATTGTGTCATCGCTCGCAGGAAGTATAGTTTCTTTTTCGGCTTTTAATCCGAGTAACGCTATGTGCAACAGTTGCGACACGCCGTTAGCATACCAAAGGTCGCGTTTTCTTTTCTCTTCTCATTTTTTTTTCTTTCAGTTTTATTATCGGCCTCTCGGCGTGTATAAATAGCCCGCGACTTCGTGCAAAAGCGAAGCGGAGTATTATCGGCTGGTCGCCCGAAAACACTCGCCATATATCCATAGACCATTTTCCCGGCGATATGAACTCCGCTCGATGTACACATACACCGGGCGCGGGATAAAAAGGAGGATCGCCACGGAAAACAGTCGAAAATATCATCGGGCCGCGGGGCGACTTAGCCGCCGGCGACGGTATCTTGGCCTGCCGGCATTATGGACTAAATTTATCACGGGTCCTACGTAAGCTGCTTTTTCTCCCCCTTCTCCATTCCCCTCTGCCACGCCGGTTCCCGGCTCCCGCCCGCGCATCCCTCGCGTTTTTTTCTCTCACTCTCTCTCTCTCTCTGTCTCTCTTTGACCTCTCCGCCTTGGAAATCGTAACTCCGGCGTTTAATTTTAATTGATACATATTGTAATGGGGAAATTGTATCCCCGCGAAAATGAGGCCGGATTTTGCGGAATGGCCAATTTGGGCCGCGCGTGCGCCGCGTAAAATTGGCCGGTACGTAGGTATGTATTATGCTGCAAGAGTTCGGCGCGATGTTATTGCCCTCGCCGGTGGCGCGTATATATGCTTTTCGGCCTATAACAATGTCTTTAATTACGCCCTGCTGTCCTCAGGGTAATAATTTTCACGGCGCATAATTTACTTGTGGTTCTTCTTTTTTCCGAATCTTCTGTGTAAATGTACAAACATTCATAATGTACATGGTGTATGTACACACATGTACATGTATGTATATGTATATATAGATCGAGGGAATTTGGCGCGTTAAATTGTAGCGAAGCGTGTGCGGGCGTGCGGAAAGCAAATTTGTTCGGCGAGCGACGTTGCTATTTTGGCGCCGGGCGCCGACAAATTCCTGATTTAAAGGGATTATTTGCTTTGATGAGAATTTTACCTTTTGACAAGTGTTCAACAGCTGTTGCTTCTGTTCGGAGTCCATTTTTTATCATCACGCTCATATTTTGGAGCGACGATAATTGTTTAATGGGTGGATATGTACGTACCTTTAGTTAATTGTATGTCCTTTTGTCTGTTGTGCATATATGACAAAGGTGATTTTCTTCTTTAAATTATTTATATTGCATAGGAAATAATTTTGTTTAAAACACACGCGGTTCATTAAAATTTTATTTAATTTAAAATACAATCGATAAACAGTTGTTAAATCATATTCATATACAATATTTTATTCAAATGTAATTGGTAAATATTTTAAATAGTAATTACAATTCATTATAATTACATTAATTTTAATTGGTTTTAATACTTATATAAAACATAAATACGAATGTAGGCAAAGGTATAAATATATACGATAATTCGATGTCAATTAAAATCATCAAATAATATATGGAAATTCATTTTAAATTAGCATAATTATTTTTTTATAGGTGCACGAATAAAATGTAACAAAGAATACTTCATTTTATAATTTTGACAGGTATAAGAAGCTATATTGTTATTTATATTTGAATGAAAAACCGCGAAATTCAAAACCAAACAGGGAATGAATCGTGAATAAATGAAACCACAATAATTACGTGAAATTTGTGTACATAAATTTTTTTAAAAAACAAATAATGAGGCGCTTTGTAATAAAAAGATAATATTATTCATGAATTTAAACAATATTTATTTATTTTCATACTTAAATAAAAGATATTCACTACATGATACTAAATAACGGATAGTTTATTTCATAATTAATTTGTTCTTCACTTATTACTTTTTCTACAATAAAAGAATACTGCTTGCATTAAATTCTTAAAAAAAAAAAAAATCTTTAAAAAATTAATACAACAATCAAACGTATAATACATCCGAAGAAACGAAACTTCATATAATCTCGAAAAAAAAAATATATACAGCCGGCATCAAATAAAAGAAGCGAAGGCAAACGACGACGACAAAGAAAAAAAATTATGAATGACAAACGTAATATCTCAGCCATCCTTTTATATATATATATACCTACTAACGTAAAATTTTCCCTTTTCTTACAGCTGGGACGGTGCACATCGAGCAGAGAAAGAGAGAAGCCGGAAAAGGGAGAGGAGGGGAGACGCGCGAGGCGAAAATAGACCTGGCGCGTTTATTTCCTCTAATGTCAGCATCGGTGTCAATTGATGACTGCTCGATAGGCGGCTCGGCGGAAAAATCGAGTATGCGGCCTCGGCTGGTGGCAGCGCATGGATAATGAAGGCGACGCCGAGGATCATCGCCGCGCCCGATGACCGCCGGCGAGCTCCGCAGCTGCCGACGTTCCTCATTTGCCTTCTCGTCACCGTCGGTTTGTACACGAGCACGAGATTATATACATTTTTTTTTAGAATTTTTTTTTTAAGCCGCGAGGGAGAAGAACACTTTTTTTTAGAGACTCCAGGAGGAGCGGATGTGAAAGGCGTCCGAGGGGAGAGATCGTCGAGGGGTGAAAAAGCCGCTTAGAATATGAACGAAGGAGGAGAAAAAAGGCGGCGATATAAATCAAATTGGATTGATTGAATTCGCATTGTCCGCGTTTGTTTTGATTTTTGGCCCTACTCAATTGTAGTTTAGCCGATATCTCACCGATATTGTCGGGTACATTTATTTTTTTATTTTTTTCGAAATGTTTCATCGTGATTCTCGGCGTATAAACTGATGTCTAATTTATTTCACTGGGAATCAATGTATAGGGGTCGGTTGACAAATGAAAATAAACGATAAGTGTCAGTGATCTATACAGAAAATATGTAGGGTTCATTGTTTAAAATTTATCGTTTTTTATGTACAATTTTTTGTTTAAATAATTGGAATTTTTTGATAGTGTGCACGCATCCGTGGTTTTGGATATAAAAGGCTGATAACATTTTTTCACGTCATAGGAAATGATAAAGAAAATTTTTTTTTAAATGTTGACAGATAGAAAAAAATACTGCATGAAAAAGAGGTTCGAAGCTTTCAAAAGTGCCCAAGCAGCAGCAATTTGTTTGCAGCTGCTGGAAGCCTTTGAATAACAAAATGGCCTTTTTTCAATATTTTTCTCGCACAAAAAAAGTTTTTAATTTTAATTTTATAATAATCAATGAAAAATTCAATTGACAAATTCTACAAACGCGCAAAATTTATTTTATCGTCGCGATGCATTGCATACAATACTAAGAGCAATAATCCAAAAGTGAAAACTGGTAAAAAAAATATTCCCGCTTTTCATGGCAGCAATAACTCCTCGTTACGGCGATAAATTTCGGTATCGAATTAACTCTGCTACTACCGTCGTTAAATTTTTCATTTGTCCCAGTAAAATTTGGCGCGCTAATATTCCCTTTTTTGCGAGCGCGTTTGAGAAACGCTTTTTGAATTTCCGCCATCCTAATTTCAATAAATCAACGAGATTCCATCGAAATCGCTCTGTTTTCCGTATAACTGCCTCTTCCTCTTGCAGCGTCAGCGGCGGCCCAGATGGAGGCTCGGCTGGGGAGCAGCAGCAGCAGCAGCAGCAGCAGCGGCAGCGACGCCCCGGTTTTCCAGCAGACAGCCTCGAACGTCACCGCCTTCGAGGGCCAGACTGTCTACCTGCCCTGCCGCGTGCAAAATCTCGCCGACAAAGTCGTGAGTTTTGCAGATACACTCGAATTACACATTGATATAATGTGCTATTACCATATTCTTATTTAAAAATTAAATAATTTTTTTTACTTGTGTTTGTAATAGTCTGTTTTAAAGTTCTCTTGTAGACTTCTGTTACTGGATAAATTGCAAATAATCGTTTTTTTTCTTTTTTAATTTTTGTACTGTCAATCATAAGAAATTATGGAGCATAAAATTTGATTAATTTTTGGTCTATTTAAATATTTTTTTATTAAAAAACTTGAAAGAGATAGCAATTTTTCCAATAATGAAATGTACATACGCGAGAGCATTAAAATAGAATACTACAATTTTTAGTAACTTTTTTTCTATATACGTTCTTCGAATTAACATTCCGCTGTAAACTTTTAGATGACTCTCTCCTAAACCTGAAGAAAATGAAAAACGATTAATATAAACATAGTCCATCGTATTTCCGAGTGGTTCAAATATCATTCGAATTAAGTGGATTCACATAATGCAGAAATTCAATATCTGCGGGCTTTAATAATAACACGAAACAATTCTGCTCGCCACATGCTGCCCAGTCACTCTCAAGCTAAAATTATCAACAAATAAAGCAAATAAATCAATTGGCCTGCATGTGCATGCGCGCGATTAATTTTCGTCGCGAAACTCGGGGGCGCCAGGTGGTCCGTAGGAATTGCACTTGGATCAGATATAGCGGACAGCCGCCGCCTCCTCCAGACAATGCTACAGAGAATGAGGGGACAGGGGGGGAGGGGGAGGTCTGGCTATTGAGCGACGCCTGCATTTCCATCGGACGGCGCTTTGAAAAATTCGAGTGCGCTTTTTTCTTCCTGCCGGGTGAAGTATCCAGTTGTTGCTGCAATCGCTTTCAATTAGCGAGCGCGAAGCTGCACACTCGGACGCGCAAAAAAATGCTGACTGTAGAGGGGGATGGACGGTCGATTGTAAATGCCGATAGTGAATGAACCTTTTTTGACGCGAGCGTATATACCGTGTAATTTGATCAATAAAGTTTGGGAAGAGAGTCGCTTTGCAATCTGCGTGTAATTGCCAACTTTGTAAACACGGCGCGCTTTGTTTATTCATTGGAAATTTTGCCGATTGAAGAGCGACGGGAGTTATGCGATTTAAATTTTCTTTTTTGATTACGCAAGGGAAAAATTTTAACGCGCGCGTCGCCGGATGCACGTGCAATTTCGGGTCTTAAATGTCGAGATGATGGGCCGCGCGCGGTTCGTAGGGTACCTATAAAGGGGGAGGGAAAGACAAGGGACTGGGCGCGGCAGTGGGGAATAGCCCGGCTTTTATTGCCTTCTACTCTCTTCTTTTTTTTTTTTACTTTCTCGAATACGACGAGGGAAATGCGCGGAGCTCAAGTGATTTATCGTTTGCGAGGTAAGAGGAAGGCTTTTTCGAGTGGACCTTCGATAAGGGAGCAGCTGCGGAGTTACGGGCATTTATAACCAACCAATATTTCCTTTCGCCGTACTTTGCGAAAATTCCCGCTTTCAATTATTGCCGGGGACCTCAATTTAAAAAATGTGTTGTGATTGGTACTTTTGAGAGGGAACGGTGCAATATTTTTCAATGGACAGTTGGTGGAAAACCCTTCTTTTTTTAAATTTATGGTCTTCAATTTGTACGCAATGCGTATTTAATTTATTTCATTAAAATTGCTTAATATTTTAGTATAAAGTGTTAAATTTAAACACTAATTTTTAATTAGAATTTACAGAATATTAATTCTGACAGTAATTTGTATGTTTAATCTACGTTATTAAAATTACTTGATCTTTTAACGTAAAATATAATAAATGTTAAAAATTTAATTTTTGACTAAAGAATTTACAGATTGATTATTAATTCTGATAGTTTTATTTTTGTGAAATATATACAGTTGAAAAGTAGTAAGTTCAGTAGGCAATATTCGCATACGTTTTATTGAAATTTTATTCGTGGTTTGAAACAATTGATATATTGCATGGTTATGGGAAAAATAAAACACTGCGCTATTAAACATTTTATGCCGAGGCTAAATTTTTAATTAAAGACATTTTCCAAAGTTTCTGATTACGATCATACGATTTAGCAGTGTAATCAATTATTCCTTTACTCCGTAAAAACTTAATGTGCGTAGACCGTAAAGAATCATTATTAAAATAGATTTAAAGCGTCCTTCAAATAGCGATATATGAAGGGACTTTAAAGGGCGCGCGTTTAAATTTTCCAGCAAACTATAAATCAAACTTTTATGTTACATTTAATATCAAAATTAAGCAAGCGATTGTCTTCTTTTATTAATAGCCATTGACTTATTACAGGATAAACTTCATTTCCAGCGGGATAGCGACGCTTAAAATTACCAATTTGGAGCCGTTATTTAAAAATTGACATGATAAAGCCGTCGCGCATCCTTAGCACCTCTTGGAGAGACGAAGAGAGAGAGAGCAATAAAAGAGGGAGCACTCCGCCTTGCATTTCCGAGGGAAATCAGTTTATAGGCGGCTCGTATCGCTCCACGAGCGAACGACGAGGCGCAGCATAATGAAAAATAAGATCAAGCGGCCCAAACAAATCGATAAAACACGCCACGTACAGCGTGGAAACCCTCATCAACTACTACCTCGCACCTCGCATCCCCCCGTTTGAAGCCCGGCGATCTTTCCGAACAGCTCCGCCTCCTCCAGGCCGATTCTAATGACCCCCTCGAAAAAGAATGTGGAGTAAGTGCGTGTACCGAGAGCCGAGTGTCTGAAGAAACGGAGGGGTTGTTTACGCTGCAAAGTAAGGAGCGAGGGGTGTGCGCGATGTGACGGACTTTCACGGCTATAAGTAGTGCACTTTTCCGCGCCTCCTTACTTCTGCTTCTTCTGCTTCTTCTTCTTCTTTTTTTAATCCTCCGCGCGGCGGACGTTTACCTGCTCGTTTAGTCATTCGCCTTGTTTGCCCGGCCTTTTCTGCCCTGACATTTACGCTTGGCCTCTCGGCTTCCGCAAATACTTTTACCCGCCCGGGAGATCCTGCGCGCTCTTCTCGTCTTCAGCTCTTTCAACTCTTCCGCGTTCTCCCTGACGCTGAACATCTTTGATACTGCCTCTGTATTGTACACACCTTGTACACCTTTTTCGGCTTACTTTTGTTTCTTTATTCAGGGGATTCTCTTCCGTCTGCGCGATGATGTGACCCTCTTTTTTTTTTTATTGTTTTTTTCTTTTTCTTTCTCTTTCTGCGAGACGTCGCAGTAATGTTTTTGAGGATTGTTTAGTAAGTACTAGACACTGGGGATTTGAATGGGTCGTTTGGACTTTTTATTTTTATCTCATGATGGCTGGAGTAAATATTTAGTTTTACAGCGTGAATATCTTATAAAGGCGAGGAGCTGGAAACTGGAAATGAAGTTTTGAACGCCTCCGTTCTTTAAAAATGAATTTTTACCGCTAGTCACTATAGAACTAAAACTGAAATGTTAAAACTTCAAAAACCCGTGTACAATGAATTAGATTTCCCTCTTTGTTCTCGTTCGAAAATTAAATTGGAAAACTTTTCGGTCGATCGAAGCGAATGTGTATAAAAAAAAAATTTTTTTTTCAAACTCTATCAGAGTGTCAAATTTTTGTCTTTCAAACAATATACACTAGTTCTCGATTCAATTTGCCTTCTTTTAGTTCTTTCATTTAAAATCCCATTTAAACGGAAATTGAGTACTTCTCCGATCAATCAATAATCCAATAATTAATGGACCCGTCGATTTCAGGTGTCGTGGATAAGAAGCAGAGATTTGCACATCCTGACGTCCGGCGTGTACACCTTCAGCTCGAACGACCGCATTAAGCTGCAGCACCTGAACGGCAGCGATGCCTGGACCCTGCAGATCGATCACGTCGAAAGGACCGACGCCGGACGGTACGAGTGCCAGGTGAACACGGAGCCGAAAATCATGTACTTCGTCCAATTGCAAGTCAGAGGTGATCTTCAAGATTTTTCTTTATTTGATCGCTCCCTTTTTCACTGTATCTATCGCCAGAACACTTATAGATTTCTTTAATTGTATGTACATATGTTGTAAATGTATATTTGTATAAACGTGTAGGTGTATATATAAAAGATAAAAAGTGCAGGCTAAAACGGCTAGAGTGACATTTCACTATTTTTTTTAGAGTAATTCTGGAGTCAATTCATTCATTCAATTAGAAATTTACTCTAGTGGAGTGAACTAATCACTTTACACGAGTGGAATGAATTCATTTCATTCTCATAGAGTAGGATTTTTTAAATTATGGTCTACCCTTTCTGTCTACATTTTAATGAAAAAATCATATCCAATGGAGACATAATTAACTCCATTTCACTCTAGCGGATTTAGCGAGTGATTATGACGACGATTTATTGCACGAATTATTTATTCTGTCAACGTTTCGGTACTCGAAATAGCGTCTTCTTCGGTTATTTTGTATAAATACTTTATTGCTATTAATTTTTTATTATATTTTTTGAGGCTACAAAAACTTTGAAGAAGGCACTAAACTCCAGTGCCCAAAAGTTAATAAAAAAAAAAATAATTCTTGTAAAAAATCGTATTCATCATCATCGTACCTTTTAATATACTTTACCACCTTCGAACGTTTGAATAAAAGAGAGGGAGAGGGGACATTTTTTTAAAAATAGTTACAGAGTTTTGTCAGGTAGCGAGTTTTTTGTACGTACACGCAGGATTTATTGAAAAAATTGGACGAGGCGGTCGGGTGAGAATTTCGCTTCATTTGTTTACGCAGTGACGAGCAAATGTTTATTTGGGATAGCGGCGATATTTTTGAACGAGTGTACTTATTTGATTTGGCTGATTGAAGAGTTCGCTATCTATAAATTGGCTGCAAAATAATCCTGTTATTGCCGACCGATGTGTACGAATTTGGAGGCGCAGAGATGAATAAACACGTTGTACACAAAGTAAAATAAACAAGTTATTTCACTATTATTTTTGGACGAGATTTAGATGAAGTAATTACTAATTCTGGGTCATAGTTCTTTGATGGATTTTTAAACGGTTAAATAACAGCAACTTGTATGTTTTTATTTTTATAGCACTTTTACGTATAAAAATAATTTATAGTAACAAAAATAGCAATTTCAGTAGAACAATAGAATAATAATGGTTTTAAAAAAAAATTAAACAAAATAATAATTGTAGCCACTCTTGAAGATTAAAAGCGAGAAGAGGTACTTTTTAGGAAAGTTTATACCACGGAGAAAAGTGTTTTTCTTTTTTCGTGAAAATCTGGAGAAATACATTTTTATAGCGGGAATCTCGTGAAACATGTTTTATTTCAAGGGATACCATGAAATGCACTTTTTATTGTTGCAACTTGCAACCCTTTGATACGTGCTGGTCTTCGTGTAGCACATAAAGCGAACTTGTTTTCGTCGGAAAATTCATGAGTATTCATGATCTCTCTAATTATGAAACACATTTATGATTAACAGTGCACAATAATTAAGGTCTTGTAAATTCTCTTGAATTGCTCAAAAGAATTATGGATTTTTAATGATGTTTGCTATTAGAATAAAATTTCAATATCGCAGCTCTTAAAATTTTTTAATTTACTAACAGAATCTTTTTTTTTTTTTTTAAATTTCACTTTCTATTCTTTTTTAATCTCTTTTTTAATATATATTTTTTTACTCGGATTTAGTTACACATAAGCAAAATGTAACTTGTTAATAACAAAAAAAATAAATTCCACTTGTAGATCCGAATATGCCGGACGGTTACGACGAGCCGCACGCCCAACAGACCCGGATAAGTAAGTACCAAAAGGAAAATTCGAGTGCAGAAAAACGAGAGAAGATGAAAAGAAAAAGAAGAGAAAAAACATGCAAAAGAATTGAAAAAGAAATAAAAGGAGAGCAGCGGTGACAGCTCGGAGGTTCGACGGGGGTCACCTGGCCGGATGCAGAGAAAATAAGACGGCGGAACGCGAGACCCCGGGGATAATCGTCGGGCGTAATATTTCGCCGGCCGGCAGTGGCTGTCGCCCCGGGATTAATTCGAGTATAATGGGATTAGCCTTAATCCCGTGGGTGTCGCGCGCGCGCCTGGCCGCTTCCGGCCTCCGGGAGCACTTGCTTCTTGTGCGCGCGCCGACGCCCGAAAAGGAAGGCGAAAAAGCACCGCCGGCCTGAATAATGCACCCTTCGAATTAGCGGCTTTACTCGCGACACACACGCACGTTTACTGACTTTATAGTAGGCAGCGTCGGCTCGCGAGTTCAGTGAGGGTCCCGTTACCCCTTTTTTTTTGTGGTTGTGGAGTTCGTTAGCGTTTTTCCTACGCTTGGTGTGGTGAAAAGTGAGCTGTTTCGATTTTTTTTTGTGGTTATTGAGTTTATTTTAATTTTTTATTTCGAGATTTACTGAACTGTGGCCTTTTTTTTTGGTAGTTGTGAAAGGTTGAATGCGGGAATTTGCCGCTTTTGTTTAAAGCTCTCGGATTTTTTTATTGTTACAGATGACAAATTAAACTTAAAGCACTTGGATATTTTTTATTGTTGTGGATTACGTTTAAAGCACTTGGATTTGTTTTATAGATATGGGTTATGTTTAAAGCACTTGGAGTTGTTTTATTGTTGTGAAATACACTTTGTTAAGTCATGTGTAAGTTCAAATTTTACGAAAAATAGTAGTTTTTAATGCGACGACGTAACGAAGGTTGGTGCGCAAATTTGTATTTTACACACGAATTACGTAGGATGAAGTTACACTTTCCGCGTATTAATGAAAAGATCGTTGCGTCGACTTAATTGCAGTGATTCAGTGAAAACGTAAAGAAACTTTTTTCCTGCCCAGTGTACCATTTGATCATTAGACTCGATTGAGTTGTTTTATATAAAATCAGATACTTCCTCGCAAAGAAAAGTACGCGATCCTTTTTTTTTGTAAGAGCGGTTTCGTCTTGATAAAGAGATCACGCAGTTATCCACTTAACGTCGATCCAAACTTTAATAAAAGTTCACAAGAATACCCAAACTCTGAGAAAAAAATTCAAGAAAAACAGTATTAACACCGATGGAAATGTTGATATTTAGTCCGATGAACATGTATGATATACACTGAGAGAATTTTCTCGTAAAAATTGCGGCGTAAATATCTAATAGGAGGTCGGTACACTAAGCACTGGACATTTTTACGGGAAAGTCCCTGTAAGCTTTGCAACCTTTGCAAAAAAAAAGCTCCAGAATTTTTATCGGAAAAGCTCGTTATTTTTACAGGAAGCTTCACCATAAATTTTTGGGAAAATTCAGAGCTTTTCTTGTAAAATTGACAAAGCTTCGCCAAAGATTCAAGTTTCAGATAAAAATTATCAGTAAATTTCCAGTGCTTGCAAATCGCTCGCGATTACGTTTAATTCTCGCATTCGATATATTCGGAAAGCTTCATCGTAAATTTTACGAGAAAATTATAGAATAGAATAGCTGTTTACTAAAAATTACAGTATTTATAAATAAATTTAATTACAAAAAATTCTCTCAGTGTGCATATTTATGCATATATAAAATAAAAGAGGAAACTAACTAAAAATCGATGCCTGAAATTTTTCTCAAACCAGCCGTTCCGCCAGCCTCAAGCGCAAATTTATTCCCAGGCTACGAGAGCACAGCGCCGGTGGCGGCGATCATGGGACCGCGGGAGCAGCGAGTGCCCGCAGGCTCGACCATCACCCTCAAGTGCGTCGTCACCTCTCCGTACCAGATCCGCCCCATCAAGGGCGTACAGTGGTTCCGGGACAACAAACTGCTCACATTCCAGGTACGTTGGTATGGGTGTACGAACACCATCGAAGCGTGAAAAGAGCGTAAAAGTGAAGTTGGATCTCTTTCCTTTTTTTTTTTCTTTTTTGATAGACCTCTAGAGGCGGCATTAACGTGGAGACCGTGACGGGCACGGCTCAGACGCTCTCCGAGGCCACGCTGGCCAATCTAAGCCGACAGGACTCCGGGAGCTACTCGTGCCGACCCAACGACGGCAAGACTGACAGCATCTTTCTCTACGTTGAAGATGGTAAGGATACGCGGAGAGAAATTTTGCAGGAAATTAAACAGTAAAAGAAATGTGGGTGGAATTAGTTCATTTATTTGTGATAAGTAAAATCAAAATCTGGCTGAGTGGAAAACATTATTAGATTTTATTTTATTACTGTACTGACTTGTGTACATAATCAATGTTACTCTAAACTTGAAATGAAATTTTTTAAATTAAGGAACAAACATTTTATTTTTATGAAAAACTGGTAAAAATTTTCTCATGCCATTATTTATATTTCAATATTTATGTTAGACTTTTTCTGAAAAAAAATTCTCTCCGTGCGCTTAGAATTAAGCTACTTAATGTTTCGTGGCAATTTCAAATTCGAACTCTTTATTTTGTTGCGATATGTTCATGTTAACTCACATTAATTGTTTGCTTTAATTTTATGTTTGATTGCGATGATGAGTATCGGAGGGTTCGCGCTCCGCAGTGTTTTTAGCGAGATTGAAATTGAAATTTTTATTCTTATTTTTCCTTTAGGGGAAAATTGAAAAAAATAAAAATGAATTTCTTTTATAAAAACAATATCGGATTTTCTTCATGCAGTTGAATGTTTTAAAAATAGTTTGATTATATTTCAGTTTCCATAAAATCCCCAGTGAAATTCAATGTTTACACTGAAAAGGATGCGTAACGGTTTACCTGGAAAAAAGCGTATCGGGTGGTCAAAAAAATATCAGAATAACAACAAATAAATAAATAAATAAGTTATCTTAGAAAAAATTCCGTTGGAATATTATAACAAAAAAATTAGTTTCTTGCGTAATTGAAATGTCAAAGAATCTTCAATCCATTCAATTCTTCGAACATTCAAAATGTACCCTATGAATTGGATAACATTTAAATATTTTTACTCGCTAAAATTTAACGTTATTGTTCGTGTATCGCTTCATTTTTTTTAATGAAAAGTAATTTTTTTCATCGTATCTTCTCCGTTGTACACTTCAATCAGTCGAAACACATTACACTCGAAAAAGTTTATGCACGCGTAAAAAAGAACAATCACGAATAATAACCCATTAAAAAGGGCGAAAAATAAACCGAAACGGCGCGGTATGGAAAATGGTTCACGGGAGTGCGTCTCTAATTTTAGGTGAGCGAACGGAAGCCATGCAAGGCGACGCCGTTTACGTGTCCTCGGTCGGCGCAGTTTTCAGCATCAAATGGCAATGCCTGCTCGTCGCTCTATTGGATGCCTTACTACGCCCCGGACGCTCCGCAGTATTTTTTTCGATATTTGCAAATATCCGATTCTAGGGCCAACGTATTTTTTTGTCCGACCAGATTTTTTTTTAAAATGTTTCGACTATTCTTGTTTTTCTCTTTTTTAACGATGAGGCGAAAGTAATAAAGATTGTCAGCGTGGATATTGTATGTACAGTGATTTTGTCGACGAGTTGGGAAATATTAATATGATTTAATGTTTAGCATACGAAACTGCTGTTTTTGGGGGCAATGAAAAAGATTGATTAATTAAAAAGTCGGGTGTACTTTATTTATAACAACGTATTTTATTTATATAGTACAAAATATTTAAACATATTTATAAATTACTAACGTAAATTATTTAAAAGTTTTTTTTTTTTAATTTTTATAGTATGTATCTTGCTTCTGACGTGGACCAAGATTTTTATTATCTAATCACTAAGGCCCAAAAATTAATGGGAGATTTTTTTTATGACTGTAAATAAATCCGATGGAATCATTTTTATTTTTGTTCTTTTTTTATATAAATCTTTTCGTTATACTTATCGTATACAACCTAATAGTTTAAACTATTCGTATTTATTTCAACAGGTTTGATTTTTTTCGTTTTTTTTTTAAATATTCGTCTTTAAAAAATTTTAAAGGAAAAGGTAGAAGATTTATAGTCTATTGAAAAAATGTCAATTAAATAATGTAGTTATTTTATAATGGATTCGTGGCTGCTTTTAGCCAAATGACCCACTTTGTTTAGATTTTACATTGTAAAAATTGTATGGCGGTGAGAATGTCTGCATCATTTACTTTAATCTTCGTTAAAATCAAGCAGAGATAGTATTTATAAAAAAAAAGTAATTAACGAACGTTGAGTTTACTTTTATATCTGTCTTGTTTTTTGTCGACGTTGAAAAATAAACCGTAACTACTCAGTCTTTATGTAAACAAAATGAATCTCCTTCGTAAATACATATTGATAGTTCTAAGTATAATCAAATGTTACGAAGTTCGTTGTTACGGTGACGGGTGAAATTAACAAATGTACAACTTTTCAAAATAATTAAGACTTTACAAGCTTCAACGTCTCTGCTCAGTAAATATTTGATCCAAGTAAATAAACAGCGAAACGTATTTCTTTTTTTTTGTATTTTCTGGAACTTTTGTAAAACAAATTCACAGCTTATATACGTGATGAGCGAATATGTCAAATACGTTAAAGCAATGGTTGATTGCAAAATGTAATGCAAATATTCTTGGCACCGTTTTGTATCGAAAGCTGCGTTTTTAAAAAGAAAGAAACTTGTGCAAGTGCATAATAAATATTACTCGTTTAAAATCTCAAATTACTGTTATTTGTCTAATAATTACGACCTAATGCTCGTTATAAATTTACATTAGTTACTTCTTAAATACTAAAGTAGGATCTATGCGTGATTAAAGTATGTACATTTACAGTGAACACATGTTTATGTTTAATTACTTCGTAAAACGAGAATTGCGCTGCTGCATAGCAAAATTGCGTTAGTAAATAATTAAGATTTGTACAAAATGAAGAAAAGTAATTCGAGACAATGGTTTGAATTTCTTGGCGATTTATGATTTTTTTTTTTTTATACGTGCAATCTTTTTTGTCGTGAAACTTAAAATTTAGTCTAATTCCTTTTACATCTTAAATTACTGTACAATTCTTTATATCAATTTTACTATTTCTCGAGTGTTCTCTATTCTTTTATTTACAAAATTCGACTGAAACAAAAAGTTAATGAATAATATTCACGTCATTTTTCATTCTTCAAATGTCAGAACAGAGTCACTGATTACACATTAAAATTGCATATACTCGGTCAACATCGATTTGCATATTTCTTTGTTGTGAATTATTCTATGTATGCGCCTTTCTTTGATTTACAATTTTTATGTCGTCGGCAAGCATTCGCGTGAGCGCACTTCATTTTCAAAATGAAAAATTTCTTTCAGTCGTACCACTGCAAAGGGAGTTTCATGCATTATTGCGTTGAAATTTTTTATCTCATAAAATAAAAAGCAGCAAAGAAGTAATTGTTTTTGTTCAAACTTAAGTAGTAAATCTTCTTGTCACAGTAATTATAATTTTTCTTTTTAAGTATAAGAACATTTTATAAAATTATTTAATACATTTTTATTATCACTGAAACTTTGTTCAATAATATTAAAAAAAAAAATATATTCTTTCGCAGTAGAAAATTAAAAGTTTTTTGTACGGTTCTTATTCGCACTTTTTTTTATATCGATTTAGATAAATAATCCAAATATATAAATTTCGAATAAATTTATTTCGACAAATAAACCTCCTTTGCAAATTTCACGCGAATGCTCGCAACCCAGTCGCTCAAATTGTCTAAGTAATGGCTTATTCCAAATAAGTTTAAGTTAAAGGGAAAAAGAAGACTGATAGTGACGAAGGAGAATCGTGGGAGAGATCGTTTGTTGCAATAAACCGACCGCTCGGTCTCTGGATATTTCACGGGGGTGAGTAGGCCCAGGCACCCATTCACAGTTCAATTACGGCCAGTCGTGGAGGGTGGGGGTAAGTCTTTGACTTTTTTCATATTTTTTTTTCATTTTTGGCCTTTATAATAATTTGTGAACGCACACACGCGCTCGAAATTACGTGCTAGCTCACCTGATCAGGTCACTCAGGAGGAGCGTCAGGAGGGCCAGGAATAGCGTCGGCGCCGCCGCGCTTATACCAGTACCGCCGTGCTGCATTGCAGCTGGATGCTCACCTGAGGACACCAATTAATTAAATGTTTAATTAATTAATTAATTTAATATTAAACAGACATTAGACTGCCTTAAATTAAATACTATAAGTATAAAGAATAATAAAATAGCTCTAAAATAATTCAGAAGATAAAATTGCAGAAAATTAATTAATTTAAGGAAGTTAAGTTTATTAATAGTTTTAAGGGGGTCTGAAACTCAGTTTTTACCGACTGAGTAAATACTGCCGTTGCGCGACAGAAAAATATTTGTAACTAA
>JAWWEN010024836.1:0-17427 GCA_035582955.1 Sycophila texana | reverse complement strand
ATCCTTAATAAGATCAAAAGTTATACATGGACTGAGCATAAACTGTACCTACTTTTACAGTATAAAAAAATTATGTAAAATTTTAGCATGCCCATTTCTATATCAAAACTATGCATTAATTAAACTAAATCATTATTCATAATCTAAGCATAAATTGTACCTATCTTTTTTACATGGGTCGTTCGAATCGAATTCTTCGCTATTCCTTTCTTCAATATTATTCCGCCCTGTGTTCAGTTCCTTTGTAAAATTTAATTGTTCTCTTTTAAATTGCCTCTCGAACCGAACCGGAACGATTAAACCTAGCGAACTCATGATACTCGGTAGCTGGTATCTCCGCGAAGACAGACCCTCTAGTCTGATCGAATTATCAACGGTGAAATTGCGAGGGGTGGGCCAGACATCCTGGGGCTCAATGGCAGAGTAGTGATCGTTGCGGCACGCAGGAAAACGCGATGCTGCTGTCGGGTCGCTCGCAGAAGTCGGCGAGCGCGGCACCGTCATCCGCAGCGAACAAGACGCAACGAGCAAAGGTCCGTGCCTTGAACATCGACCGGGTATCGCGCTTCCTCTTCCCTGCGCTCTTCGCCTGCCTCAATGTGACCTACTGGATCCTCTTCTGGAAGTACATCTAAGTACGAAGCTTTCGGCCTGACACTCGCACTAATAAGCCATCTGGACGAACTTCGGCCTCGGAAGCTAAGTGATATTTTGGTGACACGCGCTCGCACCTCGAACATTTGCCCCGATTTCGAATGCCGTAACGACTAAACGACTAAAAGGCATCAGCTTTTATTTTTTTTCGTTACACACTGAAGTGGTTACTTACTACCTATGCACGTCCAACGAGACGGAACTTAATATTGGAAGTGGATAATGAATGCACTAAATCATCTTACGTGGTTCTTGTGTTGTGCTGTGCTGGAGTGGAATTTCTATAATACGAGCATTATTGTGGGTTTTGATATACATCGATTCATTAAACGTAAACAACGTATCTTAAATTCACGTAATCGTCTACCAGATTTTCTCCGAAAATAAGTGAGTAGAAACACAATCACACAAGATGATCTAGTCCTTAGGATTTGAAGGTTTTTAAACTTTATTAAAAAATCTCACGCGAGATCTCATGCCAAAATTTGATGTAACTATTTGTAAAACTGTTTTAACGCATGTAGTTGTCGATGTACCATCAGAATAGTAACACCCAATGGCACACTTACAAACAATAGATCGGCATTTAAGGAACTACAATTGCAGTCCAATTTTTCCTTTAAAACTTTCCCAAGATTTTGGCCTCTGATCTCAGGTCAGATCTCATCGGAGATCTGATGTGATGTATGTTCACGTGAGATCTTACGTGAGGTTTTCCAAAAGTTTTTCCAAAAATGAAGTAATGAATTGCAGTCACGGCACAGGCGATGTTCGAGGTGTCGAGCGGACAGCACTAGGTGTAAATAAGGTTCGAAAACGTACTACCGTCTAATGGACTCTGGGATTTCCGCGACGACTGAACCGAGGCGATGTCTCCTTTAAAACTCTGTCTTATACTCGGGGTGCCGTGCCGTTGAAAACGGCGCACCGCGCCACACTCCCTCTTTGTGCTCGCGCGCTTCACAGTGGATCCGACGGAACGCGAGAAGGAACTGAGACAAAAGTGATCACATGAGTGACTGCACCCGATTGCAACGACCTCGTTCCTGATCTGACGATACATTCAACGACTCTTAAATGGGTAACATCGATTTTACGCTTCTTCGTTTTTTTCTTTTGATATACTTTGTAGATTGGATTGCATTTGTCACCAATCATTCTTCAGTTTAGATAAGTTCAGTACGGTTATTTGGTTGTTCGATTGATTGGTAATGCTTGAGAGTATGGATGAACAGAGATGAAACTGAATGTAAGAACAAATCGCGAATTTTGTTCATTTTTTTTTTTTGTGTGTGCTCAAAAAACTGTTGGTGGATTTAATGAAGAGAGGGATGATGTGTGGAATAAGTATTGTAAGTTGCGAAGAAACAGTGACAAGAGATCAAGTAATGCTCTTTCCATCAAATATGGAAAAGATGATTTAATTCATTAAATTGTACTTTTTTATGTTTAAAAGAAAGAAAGTTTTAAGCGAAAAGATTTATGAAGCCATAAAAATGCGTTATTATTGCAAAAGGTATAACGAGTAATAGAAAATTAAAATATCATTAAAAATACTAAAAAAGTCTTTTAAAAATATCCTCTTAATCTATGCGACTTTTTCTTTAATTATATAAATAAAAATGTTCCCTATTATCAAAAGTTTTAAAGCGTTAAAAAATTTTTTAGAAATTGATACGAGAGGCCAAATCTTAGGAATGCGAATAAAGCTAAAGAGATTATTAATGATAGATATTTTTGGATTAAAAATTCAAATTTGAAATAAAACGTTAAAAAGATATCGTTATTGTGAATAAAATTATTTTTAAAAAGATAATTGCGATAGATCGTACAAATGAAAAGTGTATATTTACTGTTAAGTGAATTCAAAATATTTACGAAAGTTATTGCATTGTTTTAAATACACAAATTTAAGGGTCATAAGAAGCTTGCGTAATTGATTTTCTTTTTCATAAGCTATGAATTGCAGGAAAAAATGTGACTTTCACAATATTACGTCCAATTAGCAGTTACACAAAAAGAATAGTGAGATTTTTAGTATATTTACAAATATATACAGCTACATTAGACAAACAAATGTAATTAAACCTATACATAGCAACCTTATAAAGTTACCTATATAGTTCATTTGTATATACTTAACTAAAACAGATTCCGCGATAATTTATTCAAAAATTATCTTTTCTTACTTCTAAAGTATTATTACTTTACGCTTTTAAAAATTTAATTGACTAAAAATATTACTAACCAACACTTATGGAAACTATTATACTATTGGTAAAGAATAAAATTTGATGCATCAATTTTTTTTTCCTCTTAAATGGACACCTTCATTTTTTAAATTTATTCGAACCTGCCAACATTAATGAATATTAATATGCACATCTTCATGCACTCAGAAAAATACGGAGTTTTACGATGCGAATTTTTTTCCTTATAAATAAATATTCTGCATTCACATAAAATTTTCAGACACGATTACAAAATATGAATCTTAAAAATGATGAAATGATCTTTAAAAGTTTCATTTTAACACGTGAATTAGCCATGTAATCGTAAATCTGTACATAAACAGATTAAAGTTTAGTAATATTTCAAAATCTGTAATTAAAAATAAACAACATTACCGGAAAGAATAATTGCAAGATTTTGCATTTCAATTTTAAACAATAGTAGTAATTTTCTTTTTAATATACTGGACACGCCACAATAAATTATTATACGAATTGGCATAATATTATCTACTATGACAAACATTTTTATTGCTTATAAAAAGTCTGCGTGTACAATTATCAACAATAAAGTTTCCATATTTTTCTGAGGGTATTCGTAATTTCTATAGTAGATAATGAAGAATACCTCAAATCAGTTGTAGAATTTATCAAGTCGATAAAAGAATAAACTTAAGTAACCCTAAGAATGAGAGAAAATTCATCGATTCTTAATCCGCTTAAAGGTTACAAGCGAATCATTAATGCAATCGTGAAGGAAAAAACGATCTTGCAAAATATACATTAGAAAGTGAAATATATATATACATATATATATTAAATTGCTTTGAATTCACGACGCATGCGAACTTTTCACTTTTTTGTGCTTTTCTATAATGCGACATACCGTGAAAGAGCTGACCTGGCAATTAAAATAAAAATAATGCAAAAAAAAAAAAGAAAAAAAAAACGCTCCGAATGCACACAGTCAGCGATTGCAATTTTTTTCCCGGCGGCGAACTTATTTGACTTTGTACAACTAATCTCTCCGATTAGCGAGAAAATGAAAGAATGCTGTACACTATCGCGCGAACCTCTACGAATGCTATTATGTAAGTAAACATCGTTGTTATTTAAGCACTGGTGAAGAAAAAAAAAATACAGAATAATTTTAAACGTCGAACTGCATCGTTTGTTTATTAGCTCGTCACCGATTTTCCTTGAATTATAATGTGCTTTCTATTTTATAGAATATTCGTTTGTCAACATCGTCGACTTCTCTACTTATACCTGGCCTTTTTATTTATTAACAATTAATTTATTCAATTTACAAGATGAGATGCATGACGCAGAACTGCGGCTTCTGGATTTCGTCCAAACTTTGTAAAATGTTTCTTCGGTCGAAAATATAGAACACGAGCCTAAGAATTTTACATTTTTAAAAAATTAAGGAAAAATATGCATTCGCAAAATTGTTAGACATATATAATAGGGCAAACCGTGTAGTGGCATAGTGGGCCTTGGGGCAGAGTGAGCCACCCCATTAAATATGCTGCATTTGGTGTGAAAAATATTTATTAACAAGTTTCGTTCAAATTAAAGCATTTTGAAAGACTATAATTATTACATTGCAGTATTACTGTATAGAAAAATTATGATAGTAATACCGTAATGTAATAATACAAATACTTTAATTTAAATGAAACTTGTTAATAAATGTTTTTCACACCAAAATGCAAAATTTCAATATAATATGGACTCATCGTTCCGAAGGACTCCCTAATCCTACGTTATCGACTCGATGATACTCGGCCGATAAGCCCTATCGGTTTTCCACGCGAAAGCTCGAGTGCCACACTGCTTTTCGCGTGGCGACTGCGCGCGTCGCCCGCGCGACGGACCGCTATTGATTTCGCGGAAGACGCAACATCAGCCGCGTGCCGCCGGAGCCCAGAACGTGTCCGCCTGCCCCTCGAGGCTTTGCAAGCACGATAGCCCAGTTTTTTTTCTCTTTCTTACCAGTTAGGCCCGATAATTTCCCCGGGACTCGGAGGAGCAAACGAGATGACGAGTGCCAAGGCGAGGTAGCCCTCGGGAACTGCTTCACCGGTGAGTAGACTCACGTGCTTCTACGGACTTTTGTTTTTTAGCAGCTTAGGGTGGTCAGGGTGCTGCGGTATTTTCTGGGTAGTGTTTTCATCTGCAGAGTAGCAATTAGCCTTCTTTTTTACGACTGTTAATTGACTTTTTTTTTTTTTTTTTTGTTATTCATTTGAAGATTTTTAAACTACGTGCAACCATTATTTTGAGTTTATTGTGAAGGTTTATATTTTGAAGATCTTATCTACGTAATTAAATAATTTATTTTTTTATAAAATATTAACACTATGTATCATAATATTTTATTAAGTAAAGTATAAATAAATTTATCTTACTATTCTTTAGAGCTCGATAGTCCGATCCTCTTGTCCTCTGTTTACCAATTTCCGCGTGGTAACAATCCTTTACATGCTCAGTATCAGAAACAATAAGGAAACATTCCATTTGCCGGGTTCAGATTCCATCATATTTTCCCAAATCCACTTAAATGTAGATAGACGGACGCGTAGATGACTTCCTGTACTAAAATTCAATCATTTTCTTTTTTTTTTTTAATTACGTATAAATTAAAATACTATTCGAAATTTGATAACACATTGCGAGAATTTTCTTGCAGGAATTACGGAGCTTTTTCCGTAAAAATAATGTGAAAAAAATTAATAGGGGACGGTTTACAAGTACTAGAAATTTTTACGGGTAAAGCTTTATAATTTTTATACTTGAATCCTGAACGGCTTGAAGCTTTGAAGAAAAGCTCAATAATTTCTGCGAGTAAAGAATCGTAATTTTTACTTGAATCCTGAACAGGTTTTCAAAGCTTCGTAATCTCTACAAGAAAAGCTTCGTCATAATTTTTGCGTGAAAATCCTCGTTATTTTTACAAAGCTTTTCTTGTAAAAATTAAAAAGCTTCGTTCGCAGTAATTTGTGCTTGCAAATTGTCCCGTAATTAAATTTCCATCATAATTATCACGAGAAAATCCTCTAAATGCAGGTTTACTTCAAAAGCCTTTTGTTTAGCAGATCATGCTCTGTCGTAGACACTTCTACCTACGCTGTTAAAACAATCCAACAGCAACTCATCTATTGCTAAAACATGTTTAGCTATTTAAACTCTCAAGTGGAAGATGATAAATTGAAAGAGAAAATTTGTCGAAGATCAAAATCGAGAGTGTGGAGGCGCGTAGACTGCAGACAATGAGAGCGCGAAGAGCTTCGTCAGCGTCAGAATGGAGCTGGCGAAGAAGTCGTCGCGCACGAAGAAGGCACTCATCCTTGCTGGTTTCTTCCTGGTCCTGTTGTTTGTCATCATCGAGAACTCCTGCGTATTCGGTGGCTTTTCCCGGCGCGTCGTTCTGCGCAAGCTCAAGTTGGCACGCGCTTCCGGGCTTTTCTACCGGAACTCCGACGAAGGGCCCAGCGTCCGCGAGATTCCACTGGGTGATGTTGCCGATCTAAAAACCAGAATCACCAAGGTTCAACTGGTGCCACTCTGGCCCAATAATGACACTCTTAAGGTATACCTTTTGACTACTTAAATTTAAACTTGAAAAATAAGTAAAAATAATATAGTATAATATGATAAATAAAAGTTGCTCCATTAATCATTAAATAGTAGAGCGATTTCCACTATTTTTTCGTGAAATTTCACTAATTAGAGTAGTTTTTCACTAATTCAACTTTAGATAGTGTAGGACTTTTTAAATATATAATATTCTGTTTCAGGACGTCATGGACGGATCGGTGAAATACAAAGTTTTACGTCAGCAGGGTTTGATAGCCAGTAGACAACTTCCAAGTGCTTTAATAATTGGAGTGAAAAAGGGTGGTACCCGGGCCCTGCTCGAATTCATGCGACTTCATCCGGACATTCGAGCTGCTGGTTCCGAGGTTCACTTCTTTGATCATCACTATTCTAAGGGATTCCATTGGTATAGGTAATGGAATAAGTTTATGACTTCAGCGCTCTCATTTGCACGTTAATTTCCAGTTATAGATAATAATTTATCTATATCTCATTGAAATAGACATAGAATGCCGGCAACACTCGAGGGTCAGATCACAATGGAGAAAACGCCTTCATATTTTGTAACGGCGGAAGCTCCACGTCGAGTTCAGCACATGGATCCAGGAACGAAACTGATTGTGGTAGTACGTGATCCAGTGACTCGCGCAATTTCAGACTACA
This sequence comes from Sycophila texana, assembly GCA_035582955.1. Classification (NCBI taxonomy): domain Eukaryota; kingdom Metazoa; phylum Arthropoda; class Insecta; order Hymenoptera; family Eurytomidae; genus Sycophila; species Sycophila texana. The sequence goes on along the minus strand of JAWWEN010024836.1, from coordinate 10,276 downwards.
CTCAGGTAAGGCGAACAATGAGAAATTTACAAATGTTAAGCTTTAGACACCGAGAAAAAAGTAGGCTCAGAAAAATTATTGATCACGTGCGGAAAATTAATATTGTTTTTAATAATTTTTACTTGCGACACTACAAAATATTAAAATGTTTGATTAATTATTGCGGTACACTGGTATGAAACATATTACGAAATGTTTTGTTAAAATTGTCTGTTACTATAAAAAGATATTAATTTTTATCTTAACCTACTTATTTCAGTGCATCGAAATTATTTATCCACTGGTCACACTAACCATTGTAAAATATTATGTAACAGGTAAAGAGCAAACGTGCAGATATGCCGCGATTCGAGGAGCTAGCCTTCCTCAATGGTTCTCAGGTGGTAGATACAAGCTGGGCGCCCCTCAGAATCGGCGTGTACGCCCATCACCTCGAACGATGGCTGAATTACTTTCCGTTATCGCAGCTGCTCTTCGTCTCGGGTGAACGACTCATTGCCGATCCGGCCCTTGAGATCGCCCGCGTCCAGGACTTTCTGGGACTGAAAAGACTGATCTCCGAGAAACACTTCTACTTCAACGCCACCAAAGGCTTCCCGTGCCTCCTGAAGTCTGAGGAACGCGCCACTCCTCATTGCCTCGGTAAGCGATGACTATTTCGATGGTTAATCTAACGAAGAAAACTGCATTTTTTTAAAATCCTATTTTAAATAGTTTTAGTCTACAGTCTAGTACTAAAGTTAATTAAATTATTTTAAGACCTCATAAATTTAGAGTACCATACGAATAATACAAGTTCATCAAGTTCTGAAAGAGTTTATTTTTAAAGCACTCTAGTGCTTTAAAAATGACATATTAAAATAGGCTTTTTTTATATCTGCTTTTCTTTGTTACGTGCGACGGTTTGATATTTATATGTTTATCGATAAAAATAATAAAGGCGTAATTCAGTGCAGCAATGTTTTGTCAAAAAGTATATTAGCCCATCTTTATTTATCATCTGCTTCAAATTACCTATTAATCATTTAAAAAAAAAAGACTTTTTCGACTGCCTGATTGGATGACACGTTAATTAACACTGTTTTATATTCACATGTAGCGATATTTTACAGAAAGTCTGATCCTACGTATTGTACTTTCAAACAGGTAAAAACAAAGGAAGAAGTCATCCGGTTATCCATCCAACTGCAATCCAACGCCTCAGAGATTTCTACCGACCGTTCAATCGACGATTTTACCAGCTAACTGGTATCGACTTCGGTTGGCCGTAAAAACTCACACAACGAAATAGCCAGTCCGTCGCATGCAAAATACGTTCGAGCGACGAGTATTTTTATCGTGCTCCAAATTTCGTACTCGAAGTCTCCGAGAAAAGACTTCGGTGCCGTCGTTTTTTAAGCAACTGACGACGAACCTTGGAACGATGAAGTCAATTTTTCGTCAGAGGGAAAAAAAGATTTTTTAAAGGAAAATAGCAACGTAAAGTATTTCTGTGCCTGTACATGGTAATATTGATCCTTCCAGAGATGCTGCGTCGAATCCAAAAAATTCGATCAGACATATCGTAGAAAGTGCGAAGCGCCTTTTTTGCTTCACTCGTGTCTATTATATTCGTTCTAAAAGTATGTAAGTATTTTATACGAACAGTATTATTCTGCAATCACTTACTCATGTAATGTCAAAAACAAAAAAAAGAAAAAAAAAAAGGAATGATTGAGATCCTTTTTCTCAAGTGATTTAGGTTGTGCTAAGAATAAGCGATTTATCTCTTATTAAGAATCGTAATTCTCGAAAGTCTTTATTTCGATCCATTGTTACATTGTTAACGATAAAGAAGCGTCTTTATCACCGTTCATTAGTCGAGATAATATAATACTTAATGTAGGTGACGTACGTTAAAAAAAGTGCACAAAGTAATGAGATTAATAAGCTTAACGTTATGCATATCAAAAATACGACGAGGTCACGTGATACTTCCAAAAGTAAAATTTTACATTTCGTTTTGGCGAGACTGAGAATCGTTAATTCGAAACTGAAAATTGTCGAGACACTATTGATAATGTAAGTTAGAAGAGTCGCAAATTTATACTATTTACTCAATTTTTAGATAGTAAATGAATTGCACGAAACTTCATTCTAAGTAAAAAGAAACCGTGTAATGCACTTATTACTACGATCGTAGGAGGATATAACTTTACCAGTGAATAACATCAAAAATTCAACGAAATAAACAAATACTTTAACAAAAAATTTTTGTGTTCATTAATTGATTGTTTTCTTTCAGCTCTATTTTCCAAACGTCAACTATTTTTTCATTGTATCGATATTTCATTTATATATGCTGATAATTGGTTGAAGAATAATTAGCTTTTTTTTTCATTTGTTATCAATGTTTGTTTCACAGCTATACCATCAAAAAGAAATTACTCTGTCAGATGTACAGTTTTAGTAAATTTTTGGAACCAGTTTACTGTTTCCGGTACTGTTATTTACTAAAAATTGCAATAATAATCAGTTTTATTGTCCTCACAGACTGACATTATTATAAAAATTTAAATAGTTTCTTGTAAAATTTACAGAAAGTAAATTTTAAAAGAAATCATAGCAAATTTTACAAGGAACTATTATAAATAATGTTAGTCTGTGAAAACATTAAAATTGATTATTAAAATTTTTATAATAGTAGAGACTTTATTTCCATATATGAATTAATTTATTTAGTATTCATCATGAATCGAAATAGAGAGAGAAAGAGGGTAAACTAAATATACGCTTTACACTCTCATTATGTTAAACAAGCATTATTATTCATAATCCTTACAATTGTAAATACATAATTTTATAGTTACTGAAAATTAATTCATGAACCACACCTCCAATCTGTACTTTAGGAACGAAGATCTAAATCCGATTTGACGGATAAAGTGGTATTTTTTATTTTATTGCTTTAAATCTTTGGTAAATTTATGTCTGATAAATTTAAAAGAAGGATTTTATTGAAGAATTTCTTTCGAGTAATTCTATTTAAAATAATAACTACATATCGATATATGTATCATCAACGCTTCTTGCTTTTAACGTGTTTTTTTTTATTTAACTTTTTCCGTCAATTCGGACCTTTTATCTCAAATTGCAAAGTGAAAAAAAAGAAGTGTTAAGTCATAGGTAAGTTCGTCTTTTTCCAATTTGCAAGTTATTATCGTAGCTCTGAATACTGCTTCGTATGTACACGCAATATACATTTTTATGAGTTCAATATTAATTCTAATACGTGCACTCTCTTAAAACTTTGATTCATTTATTTCCGACACTCATTCGTCATTCTAACAAACGTCCTTGAACATTTTTATTTTTTTTTTTATAAAATTATCACAGAATATCTTAGAAATCTACGTTAACGCTAACTTTAATGCTCTTTATGTACACATTAGCTGCTGAGAACGGAGCTTTTCTTCGATTTCAACGCACTATATTTTCCATGACGTCACACGATTATTCATGCCTATTCTGAAATACTCTAACTTTTAAGTAACTGCAACTCTATCGATCAGAGGGAATTTCAAATTTCACAATATTGACACTATCGCTGAACATCAAATCATAGTTTATACGTAGTCGACAATCCATTCGGATGTTCGGGATCTCTTAGTCGAAAGTTTTAAAAGCTAGTGGTCAAAATAAAACAGAAAAATAAAACATCGACAACCTCACGGTGTACAGTGTAGAATAAAAAAATACATATATTTGTATAAAATACTGTGATAGAACGATCGCAATAAAAATGTGTAATAATAAGTTATATTTATATAAAAAAGAAGAACTGCATATTGCAGTGTGCAATACAGTGTAATATTATGCATACAGTCCTCGTTGAGGAAATGAGCAAACAAAAACTAAGAGTTAAAAAAAAAAATATTGTCACTAACTATATCAAGGCCTCGCCTGCACCTGCTGCTGCGATAATTCATAACATCAGTTGTAGCATAATTCGTAAATGCTAAATAACATTATGTAAAGTTCATCATGTGAAACATGTGCTCAAGTCACGTCACGTGACAAGATAACGATATTGCACCTTCCAAAATCAGGAATGACAAAACAATTCGCAATGTTCTTTAATATTTTCTGATAAGTATCAACGAGTCCAACAAGAACACTTTCACAAGAAATGTTGAGTCAATATATAGTCTCTCTGATAGATCACAACACTTCTTGCAGCATCAGAATGTTCATTGAATCACAGGCAAGACTGCTCGATCCAAGGAAGAAAAGTCACCCAATAAAAATTTCAAGTGACGTCAGTGTATCGCAACGTTATCTCTGCTGTTATTGACAAATCAGAGATTTCTTAAGAAGTTTAAAGATCGATTTGTTTCTCGTCACAATGAGAAGAAAGTCTCGACACAATGTCGCACACTTTTTGCTGGGAAACTTTTCCCCAAAAAGTTAATTATGCAGATGTGGTGAACAGGTTCGATCAAACATTGACGTTTGACCTCCTCTAACCAAATCGTTAATACTACATCACCTTTTTTGCTACGGCAATATTTAGAGCGCATACACAGTACACAATGTGAGCGTAGCCCAACTAGATTTCGTCAAAAAACGTCAATGACACGCTTGCGCTAGGGCACAATGGTATCCTGGAACGTCTGTTTGACGTAGCTCGCTCGCTCCTTCAATAAGTCATCAAGCGCCTCTTCCGTGTAGTACACAACAAAGTCTTTCGGTGCAACGCCTTCAAACACCGCGTACACCGATGGCTTCAGATTGTAGAAGAAGAGCGGCTGACCTCTGGCCGCGAAGTCCATCGTCAACGACTCTATGACCTTGGCTGCGGTGTAATCAGCACCGTAAATGTGGGTACAGTCGATTACGACTGGTGTCGTGTCACCACCTTGTCGTCTACTGTACTTCGTCACGAGATTCCGGACGTAGTCCACCGATGGGAAGATCAGACATCGATCCGGCGTCAGCATTAGATAGTCAACATCTCGCCGACTCTGTACATACGATAATTAAGAATGAATTAATTGTGATTCAAATTTACTGATGAATTTAGTGTGATGCTTTTAATTTTGCAATTACCTTTAGCTTTTCAACGGAAATCTTTGGTCTTGCGGCGTGGTACAGGATGAACAGAACGTTGATACCAATTCCGCAGGCGATACCGACTTCCAGTTGTAACACCAAGCAGGCAATGAAAGTTCCTACTCCTGGTATTAAATCGGATTCTGAAATAATAATGAGTCAATTTTGATGATGATTCCTTAATTTTAAACGAAATTCAGTCAACTATTGAATGCTTACTCTTTGTTCTCCACATGGGTTTCACGACCTTCACTTCAACCATGAAGACAACCGCAGCGATGATGATGGCAGCTAAAGCTGCTTTAGGTATGAAGAAGAAGTAGGGAGTGAGGAATAACAATGCAAGGACTACTAGAATACCTGGAAAAATATTTTTTTGTATTAGATTTTGTATTCGATCAAAGAGTTGAGTATATAAGATTTGATTAATGTTACATACCGGTATAAATGCCTCCCATTGGAGTCCGTACACCAGAAGCGTTGTTAACAGCACTTCTACTTAGAGATCCACTTCCGGGGAAAGCTCGAACAAAGGAATTACCAAGGTTAGAAACTCCAATAGCAATTAGCTCTTGAGTGGCATCTACTGCTTTTCCATTTGCTGTAAAACCGTTTAATCATGAATAAATTGTTGACTTCGAGAAAATTGCTTAATACTTTAACTGAAGTAGTTACAATGATAATCGGAAGTAGAATATAAATACCTACCGAATGCTTTGCAGATCGCAATATCTTCCATGAGCGAGATTAGAGGTAGAACGAGAATTCCACTTCCCAGGTTAGAGCACATCTCAATGAAGGAAACCGTAGTATTGTCATCTTTTGTGTATCCAAAAGGTGGGAGGGACACCGTTGGCATTCCACTGGGGATATATCCTGTTGAGTATTGCAATCACTTAGTAAAACTACGTCAAACGTCAACTTATTTCCATTCAGTTATAATGATTGTCGTCAATAACATACCTATGAGATGAAAAGGTGATTCACCAACCGGAAAACTGTAGGCAATCACACCGCAAATAATGACCAGCAACGCATTTCTGGAAGTACCAGTAAGCCATAAAAACTTATTAATGACTTTGTGTTTCGTAGTACGACGTTCCTCTTCTTTCGGCCCTATAGTCGTCGCAGCTACTGCCTGAAATTTGTACATAGAGAAAGGTTAATTTGATCATCTGACAATCCTTAGAGTATACAGAACTTTCATTTATAATTGACGTCACTCTAATGAAAGCATTCGAATCCACAATGACCAAAAACTTACCCGCAAAATGAGAAGCAGTCCTATGCAGGATATACCAAGAGCCGCATCGTAAACTGAAGTGTTATGGACTTGCTGGGCGATGCTGCGCCACATTTCTATGAATGTCGCGCCTTTAGCAGGAATCCCCAAAATGTCCTTTATCTGGGACGATACGATGATCAAGGCAACAGCGGATGTGAAGCCTGAACTCACTGGTCCCGATACAAAGTCGATCAGAAAACCTAAGTGGAATAAATAAAATATTTATACTTCGTTCAAATTAAAAGCACGTGATTCAGAACTTTTTAAATTTATCAACGACTATCTTGTGTTCAATGTACTAAATGCAGCTAATTGTAAGATCTGCTCTACTGATCTAAAATTGCCTTGTCAGTTCTGGTCACTGAACTTAATCTGATCATTAAGCATCTTAATACACTCTTCCAGTCGCTATGAACTTATCTATCGCCTAGATCTTAATAAACTATTTCTACAATTCACAATTTAGAAGCGTATGAAGCGAAACATTTCAAATTTATCTAAATTTTTTTTGTTTGCTTATATAACGTAGAATTAATTTTTGTTTTCTCCGTTAATCTAACGAACTTTAATTTTGGTTTATGAATATAATCTAATCATTATGTTACTTAATGCACTTCTCTAGTCGTATGACCTTATCGATAGCCTAGATCTTGAATAAGTAGTAAATGATAGTAAAATGAGCTAATACTTTATGCGTATCAACTTAGAAATTGTATATTCTAGATAAGAGAGGAAGTCCAGGCCGACGGCTTACCAAGTCCGAAGATTCCCATGAGAAGCTCGATGACTCCGGAAAGGAAACAGAGTAGTATCGCGTGCTGCTCCGGATCCTGGAGGCCGCCAACCGTCTGATAAGTGAGGAGCGAGAGAATGGCAGTAGGTCCAAATGGCACGTCCTTGCACGATCCGAAAAATATGTAGAAAAAGCAGCCCAGAAAACTTCCGTAAAGTCCATACTGTAAAAAAAAAAAAATTATCGATCGATTAAATATTTTCATTAATTATCTGTAAACATTGGGGACATCGTGTCTACCGTTTTTAAACGGTAGATCATCAACGCTGTTTCTGCTTTTCATGTAAAAAATGGAGGACGAAAGTGAGAATTGGGTCGGATGGGATTACGTGCCTAGCGGATTCGGTTTCCGTGACGCAAACTCTTTTACAGTCAGATAACATTGATCACATTATCACACTGAGTATCGTTGTTACCAGTCATTTATCTATAGGAAATAGGTAAATCTCTAGTTATTTTTTTTTTTTTAATTGGTGAATATCAAATTTAACTTTAATTTCTTCAAATCATTAGCGGGATCCACCGCATTTAAAAGGACGGATAAAAAAAATCATGATTGATGTTTGAACAACTATTTATTTTTGAATCTCTCTTATATCACTATGATCACCTAAAAGGCATATATCTAAATCAAAAAATAAATACAAGAAACAAGAGCATCCAAATACCTAAGTTTAATCGAACTGTTAGTAATAAGAATTGCTATATTGTAGCTATAAGAACATATAATGCCATTCCTACTGATTTAAAGATTTTGGAATGTAGTAGAGTCACTAAGAAAAATAAATTAAAGAAATGGGTAGCTAATAATTGCTAAACAATAATGAATTAAGCTTCATTCGAGAATTTTATCTTTTGTTAAATCAAATATTAAATAATATACTAAGGAAATATATATATATATTAAGGAATCAAATTAAAAACACTGTCTGTTCTTTATAAATAAACAAAGGCCATTTGGTTTTTCTTTTTTTTAGTGTTAAGTTAGTATGTAAGTTAGTTAATAAGGTTTTTTTTTTTTTTTCTGTATACCGGACCTACGCTCAGGTAACCTTACCTATAGTAGGATACTTATGTATATTTTCTGGTGAAATAAATAAATAAATAAATAAATGTCACGACAATAAAAATATTGTAAAACTCGTCCACCACGAAAAAGCTCTGATCTGCAAATTATTCTTTTTACCTGTGGGGGTAGACCGGCGACGTTGGAGTATGCAAGCGACTGAGGAATGACGGTGAGGCCCACGGTGACACCAGCGACGAGATCGCCAAGGGCGTCCTGGCCACTGTAACGAGGTAGCCAATTCGCAATTGGCAACCTTTTGTAAAGGGTCTTCCGGCTGCAATTGTGTTTCAGCTTCTGCACCACCTGCTGGGCGCAAGAAGTCAGCGAGCTTTTCTTGCTCTCTTCGTCGCCCGCGTCTGGATCCGCCACCACTGCAAAGATTTTGAACACCATTGTAATTACCATTTACGAGGAAAAAAAATTGCAAGTTGGTCTTGCAGTTAAAACAAAAAAATAATTAAAAAAAACAAACTAAAATAAGATATATTTCTACAACTAGTTGCGCAAGCCTCGCTGTAAATCAGATTTTTAAAAGTTTTTCTCGGACATTTGAAAAAACATTCAATTATAATCATTACAGGCAAATAAACACATTCTACTGTCTATTAATAATTGCAGTAACGCGAACTATTGTGCCTGGACATGCGACCGTTTAATTACACAGATTTTTCCTCAAAATATATCTACTCCGTCAATCGGACGAGCATCGCAAACAGATTTATTCCTACGAATAAAAAAAAAAAAAAAACAAAGGAGTAGAATCTAGAGATTTTCCGATTGTCAGATATCGGAAAATCCTAGACATTGCGTCTCTCGCCGGACAAAAAAACCGTTCTCCTCGTCATCGACTCTGACATCTTCGCAATGTTCGCAGACTGTTGAGTCAGAAACTCTTGCGAATCCGCGCCTCGTGCGTACAAAAAAAAAAGCATAAACACTGCGGAACGGCTCGACGTACTTATAATGTCGTAATAAGCGCGAGCGCAAAAAAACGCCATTTTAGCCTTGCAAATCGATTTTTCACGAGGAGCTTGCGTATATCCACACCCGTTCTGAAGATGTCGGGCCTTGTTGCTTCGGTATGTTAGCGTTACCGTAATAATCCCAGCGATTATCCGGACGATCAGGCTCATTATCGGTATTACGCGATATTTTTTGTCAGCAATCGTAATTGATGTTTCAATGTACTTGGAAAAATCAACGCAGAGTTTTTCTTTCGGGCATCCATACAATGCCAGCGAGCGACATTTTTTTTTTTTTTTTTTTGTTTCGGTTCGATGCGACAGCTTCTTCCGCGGTTCATTGATTTTTTTATGGATATTTAGGTAAGCAATTATAAACCATTATGCTGGCGTAGAAAAAACAAACGTTCTCGGCGTTTATGACGGAGTGACTCCAAAATTAAGGCAGCTCCGTTTTTTTTTACTTAATTTTTTTTTCGAAAATTTGTACAGTCCTTGAAAAACGAATATTCAGTTTTCAATTTTTTAGCTGTATCTATGAAATGATGATAGAACTTTGTAAAATAACTGGGGAATATAAATTAAAAAAAAAATTTTCTTTTTTGAGAGAACACATATCGAACAAGTTTCTTCCTATTTCTTAGTTGTTAAAAAAAGATAGTTTTATCATAATAAAGTGAAGTTTATGCAAAAAGATTGCTGCTTTGAATGACGATTAAAATCCATTTTCTATTACAAAGCGAAACGAAAATTTTTATGAATAAAATTTAATTTCGTTTACGTCAATAACACACGCTGTAGAAAAAAGCCAAAAATCGCATTAAAATTTATATATTTGATTGGCAAAAAAGTTTGATAATCGATAAACCATTTCAAAAGTTTGTTCTTGTTGGAGAACAGCTATAAGGAATCGGAAAAAACTTATTCAATAAGTGTAATACAAACAATTTTTTTTTTCAGTTTCTGTACAACCGAGTTGTTTTCTGAAGTTCTTGGATATATACACTGAAAAAAAATTTGGTAATTTTAAATAAATATTTCGTTGAATAGTACTTGTTAAATATTTCTTTAAATCA
>JAWWEN010024826.1:0-17431 GCA_035582955.1 Sycophila texana | reverse complement strand
CTTAAAGTGCACATTATTATTAAATATGAATACATTAACACTTCTACACCATTATTTTCTAATAGTTTGCATAAATATACAAGCACCCCTAATATATTACCCTGGGATGCGGCCCTGACCGTATGAGCCTCCTTAATTTCTTTTTTATGTATAACATGCAGAAATGGATTTTAAATTTTCTGAATGATTTATATTTTCCGGAAATTCTATTGGTTATCCCTGATGAATTTTACATAATATTAAATGGTCGAATAATGAAATTAATTTAATTTTTAAATTATGCAATTTAATGAATATAAATAATATAATGCAACCACTTCGATTCATAATATAAATAATCTCGCTTGCACTCATCCATGAAAATGATCAAATTAATCAGTTTCATCAAATGTGACAGTCGAAATAAATAGACTACATTAGAATATTAAATTTCATTATTTCGTAACATCTAGAACGGAGCATCCACCAAAATAGATCGCCTTCGACCAGAAGTTCTACAAATTTAATTGGAAAAGTGCAATTTGATTCGATTTGCGCTCGCTGCGCATGCCAGTCTCCTCGTATTGAAATCCTTCAAAATAAATCAAAACTGCTCTAACTGAAAAAAAAGAATAAAGCACACTCGCCGTTGAATTCAATGTCCCGCGGAAAGTGTCCCCACGGGAGGCGGAACAAAGCCGGCGCACAATGAGCGTCGGCGGTGCGCTGCTCTCGACGTTTATCGAGCGATAATAATTACACTCGACTCCGGGGCAAGCGTCGTCGTCGCGTCGAGCACCTGACACTCTGCTCTCCCCCCTCCACCCCTTCCCCCAGCGGCGTGCGATTTTTCGCGGCGGGCTCATTAAGCGGGGAGGGTCTCGGCGGCAGCGATGCAAATCGGCGATGACGGTAACGACGTCGCGATTGAATATAGAGTGTAACAACGCGAGCGGCGGCAGCGGCTTGCCCGGGCTAATTAGCATCTCCCGCGAGAGGCCCTCCGAGACAGATCGATGGGCGCGCGACGTGCCACCGGAGATCGAGTCGCGTCTCGCGTTTTTTTTTTCTTCTTTTTTTTTTACTTCTACCCCGAGGTTCAGTTGAGTTGTCGCCCGAAACGGACGGGGAGAAAAAAAAGGATCGAGAGGATTGATTGGCGGGTCCGAGGTGACGGTGCGGTGGGTATGTAGACTCTCGAGAGGTACGGTGCACGCTCGAACGGGTATGCATAAAGCTCGATTTTTGACGAGAAGTTTTAGTTGGATTAACGGACTGAGGTTGTTTCGAAGTGGAAGTTTCGCCAGGGCATTAAGTTTGCCCGTGGTAGTTTTTATTGTTACGGAGAAAGAAGGAAATCCCGGGATTATGAAGTTGGCGGTTTAAACGGGGAGAATTCATTGCCTTTCATTCGGAGAATGGACCATAATCAGCTGAAATTTATGTAACTAATCTTCAGCGGCGAGGAAAGAAAACTGCGCTTCCCCTTCACGGAAATTAGTCGCATTAATAAACTTCAACGGCTTTAATCACCCGATAACTAAACAATCGTCCGTCGTACTATTGACACAGCATTCATAATAAATGTAGATAGCCCATACACTTCTTTTAGACAATAAAGGGAATTTTATGAACGTATTAACTTCGACGTATTTTCTTTGAGAAAATCTGAGTATAGTGTGCCTCGAAATGATAAACTAAAAAAAACTTTGCTACAAAAGAGTTTTTATATCCTTGCGAGTCGTTTCACTTTTAAAACTGAACATGTACTTGACTGTACGCGTAGGTTTTGAGTTGATTTAGTGACTGTTTTCTACAAAATAACTACCTTCCAATGCTGTTGTTATTTATACATTGCAATGCTACTCTCGTATAATAAAATTTCTTGAAGCACTATAATGTTGAGTAAAATTTCTTACGACTTGTAACTACACAAGAGCATCATTTGCATATTTACATCTAAAATTGCAATGGTTTAAGCCAATTGTATTTATAGAAACTATCCTGTTTCTATCAGAACGCTACTAAAATATTATATAGTGAATATATAGTAAATAAAACAAATTTCAAGAAAATTATTGCAAGCACATTTATTAAACAAAGATTTAAGGTTCTCCTGTAAATAATTCTGCAGTATTAAAATAATAATTAAGTATATTCAATTTGAAATTTATAAAAAAAAAAAATAATAACTGTGGTAAATTACGTCTACAAAGAGCTTTAAATCGTCATCAAATAAAAACCTCGTCCAAATCTGTTCAATTCTAATTATTCGAGCAGCAAGTTTACAAGACTATCAAGGGCAGGTGAGTAACTAAGCATCGAGCGTCTCCTCAGTCGCAACGCCGAAACGACCGAGCACTGGCGAGGAATTTAAAGAGAAAAAAAGAGCGAATGAAAAAGGGAAATCTCGCCGAGGCGACAGCTGCCGCGCCTTCCTGCAGGGGGTCTTCTCCCCCCTAAGAAAGGGGTAAAAAGTGTCGAGCTCGCGGCGAGCGCACGCCCGGAATGATTAAGCGACGCGCTGTGACTCCAATGCAAATCGCGCCGTCCCCGCGCCAAGGACCTCCCAGACCCCCCCGTCCCGGGATCGACCGTCGGCGTCTGCCGAAAAAGCTCGACTTCATCGGAGCGCGACTATCGGGAAATTCGATTAGCGCCGGGCGCGCATTATACGGCGAAAATAGTCCGCGTAAATTGCAGCCGGTCTGAATGCTGCAGGAGCGCCGGGCAGGCCGCTCCTTAATGGACAAATGTAAATAACGGGCCGGGAGGGGCGGCCGCGAGCTTTTGTGTCTATACATACAACGGACCGTCGCGGATTATCGCGCGCCTCGCGATCCGGATGGGAATTTACTTTCGCGCATCTTGGCTTATTTAATTACATAACCGCCGCGGGCACCGCTCTCGCCTAATTCGGGTCGCGATAGCGCTCGGATTTTATAGCGCGTCGTCCATTTGGAGCCCAGCGGAATTTCAGAAGCGACCCTTTTGAGCCCCGGGTATTTACGTGGCGCACGGCGCGCGGCTAATATTTAATGAACTTTACGTTAGATGCTTCCCGGGGGTAGCGGCCGCTCGGTTTCGCTAAATTAATCCACAGCCGGGCTGACATCGACCAGTCAATATCGATTAATTAATTAAAATTGACGCTCGATGCGCGCTCCTCTGGCTAAAACTCGCCGAACGATAGGCCGCGATCGTTATGTGCTTGCGATAAAAGAGACATTTTTTATAACGACAACGGGGAGCGGCGTAACGCAATTAACGGCGACTAAATTAATTAACCCGCCAGCGTGTATTATAATAGCCGCGCGGAGTTTTTAATAAAAATTTCATTATTCCGCTTTATTACAGCCGCAATCAATCAAAACTTGTACTATTTCATTAGCTTCCTGCGGGAAGGGTAAACTTTCGAGATCCTTCGGACATCCATTCGAGCGAATCAACTTCTTCTTTTCTTATTTTGTCTTACGCAGCGATCACCGTAAAAATTACGCGAAAAGAAACGTAATACGAGGAACAATTTGCAAGCAATGGAACTTTTTACGAAAAACTCACTGTAATATTTAAGTGAATATAGGACCTCTGACGGAGCTTTTTAATTTCCCAGGAAAAGCTCTGTAAAAATTACGGTGAAGCTTCCCGTAAAAATTACGGGGCTTTATACTTTTCAAAATTACAAAGCTTCTCCATAGTCCAAGTTTTAAGTAAAAATTGCAGGGATTTTCTCGTAAAAATTTATAGTACTTTTGCAAAAAATTCTCTCAGTGCAGCATCGAAAATCCGCTCTGAGTTTTAGATGTAAATATTCCTTGGGCCAAAAGACGAATTATTATAAGAATTCCACAGCCGCCAAGTTGTTGTAGGAGTTGCCTTTCAAAATTCGAAATCTGTACCGGCTTCTTTCCTTCAAATAAATCATTGTACGAGTATACCTTATAAAGAAAGCTTTTATTATCTCTGCATCATTCAAATTTAAGTCTTAATTTATTTATCATCAAGTAAATAGCGTATTATTACTAAACCTTTATAGATTTTAAAACGTATGCGGAGGCTTGTTAAGGCCTGAGCCCTTAGACAGTCTAAATAAATAATCTGACTTCAATTTTTTTTTTTTTTTAAACTAGTTAGATTAAGCGCGCTACGCGCGCCTCGATATAGGAATTTTTTAGGCTATAATGACAATATTTTTCTTGACATTCAATTTTTTTTTCGAAAATCAAAATCGAGTTCAATTTTCGAGAATCGAGATTCGAGATTCGAGATACAATCGCAAAACCGACACCTCGTCTATTATTTTTATATTAGGGATCGTGTATACGCATATGTGCACCTTCGGAGAAACCGCGCGAGAATTCCGCGTCGTTTTCGAGATAATCGCGAAAAACGGAAATTGTGAAAGTTTTTCGCAATTTTCACCGCTTTCCCGGAATTCCTGGCGTCAAAATACACATAAAAGTGGCATTGGCCAGTGTGTCGCGAAGTTTTTGATTTTAGAGCTAGGTTGACTGGACTAGAGAAGAAGTCGCCTCCAGCTTTTTCGCGGTGCAGCGTCGGGAAACGCGGGAAATTGGCCAGGTCGGTGCCGGTGGTGTGGAGAAATGTGGGGCAACAGGGAGTAGAAGCCCACGGGCAGGCCACTAATTTTAGCCGCACTTCAATCCATCAAAGCGCGCGCTTGCGGCCGTTGCAGTCGCGCGCCGCCGGAGGCCCGAAAACGCGCAATCTTTCCGCTTCTTTTCGCGAGCGTCATCGCATTAAATAAAAGTCAGCCGGGCGCCGCGCGGCGCTTGGTCGAGGTCCAAAGCTCCAGGACGACGGCGCGGGGGGCACTCGCCGCCGGCTCCGTAGTCTCGCTCTTGGCCGGCGACCAGACGCACCGGACGCCCGCGTGCCCCCGGGCTGGTTCCTCCTCGAGAGAGCGAATGCTCTTTCGCGAGCACTCGAGTGCTGTTTGTCGTTGTCGCGGGCTGCTATACGCGACCTTTGCAGTGGATCTACTTCGCTTGCTCCGTTTATATGCTGTGTGCGCCTCGCGTAAAAAAGTTATATCGGTTAATGGGAATTTTACGAAATTACTCGAGAGTTCCTTAAGTTTTTAATAGGATAACCGTAAATGAAAATTATATAGATTTTTCTTTTTAGGGACGAGCGTGCTCGGCTTGGCGAGGCGAACGTCAAAGTTGTATTATAAGCATCGTTTCTGCGTTCTATAAATGTCATCTACTCATTTCGAACAGTTGCGCTCTTATCACTATGTCTTTTAGTGAAAATTAACTGTTCTAGAGTAATAAGTGAGCGACGGTTTTGGAATTAGTGAAAATTTCACTGGGTAGCGGCAACAGCAAAGACATTTTTTTAATTGTGACTAGAGGGAGTCCCGAGAGAATTGTTATTCGGGAAATAACACTTCGTCGTCCTGATTCCTGAACCAGCATCCTGGCGCAAGCTTTTCCCTCGTATAACGTGGGTTTCTCTGTACCACAAGCCGTGGTCTTAATCGTGGCCTGGACAAATGCGGGGCAGGAGTGGGTCAAAAGGCAGAGTGAAAAACTTAGGAAATAGTTTGCAAGAGCTGGAAAAGACACTCGCGTGACTATAGTGCAAAATAAAAATGTTTTGTATAAAATAAAAAATACTTTCAATATATTATTTTCTCTGTTCAAAATTAATTCGATATAATAGAATATAATAGATATTATAATCATGAAAAATATAAACGCTTCACGTAATTTTACACTGAGAGAAATGTTTTAGTAAAAATTACTCGACTGTTTTGAAACGCAGGGATAGACTCGACAAATCAAAAATATTACTAGAAAGTTTAGTAAAATTTATTAGATTTATAGTAATTTTTACTGTAAACATTCTAGTGAAATTTTTTATTTGCAGTCTCATGTCCCTGCGTTTCAAAGGAGTATAATAATTTTTACTAAAAAATTTCTCTCAGTGTAAAGTTAATTTTATTTTATTTTTACATCTTTCATAAATTGTGTAATTAAAAATATCACGGAAAGCCAAAATTATTAAAAATAATATTAACGATCAGTTTTGCCGCTAAATTAGTTCTCGTTATTATACACATCAGGCAATTCAATTACGCGCATGAAATTTGCTCCGATTGCATTTGCATGAGACTTAATTAACCCTTCTGCGTATTCTACCGTGCTAATATCTAGGTTGACTGTGAAAAAGGACGTTGCGAATTCTTGATTTAAAGCAGCATATATTGCAAATCCACAAGAGTATACGACTCGGCTGAAAATGCCAGCAAGAAAGCCGAGAGCGGAAAAAAGCCGCAGACGTATACTTCGTGCTTTCGTGAATAATCATAAAGATCTCATCGCGTGCAGCGTAGCCAGGAGACAAATCTGCAGAATCCTGAGGATCGAAAGGCGAAGGGAAGGGGGGGGGGGGCGCCGCGGCGCAAAAAGCCCGCGGACTTATCCTCGCGTCGTCGACGACGAACATAGCCGCGTGTATTTGTATTTGCACTCGGGAGGCCGGAGAGTGAATGGCGTCATTGTCGAGGCGGGCGGCCTGATCCCCCCGGCACGTCGAATCTCGTTGAGGCGATTTCGAGCACAGCCATTGTACGAGCTTGCGGCGCGACTCTCTCCCAGGATCTCGCGCCGCGGCGGAGAAGCAGCCGTCTGAGCCGCCCGCGGGGACATTGATCTCGAGATCTCTCGGGCCGACCTTCGCCGCCGGTGACTTTTTCTCCCTGCCAGGAGGCGACGTCTGCGCGAGGGCCACTCGAGAGGTGCTCCTATACGGTCGTTGCTGCCGCTGCCGCTGCTACTTCGATTATGTGCGCCAGCGCTGCCGCGGCATAAATTCTAAATGAGTCGGCGGGCTCGGCGTGTCGCGGCCGATCGATGGCTATTCGACGGCGATGGGAAGGAGATCAATTATTAGTGCTAGATTATTGATGCTCAAGAATTTGTGGCGGATTAATGTTTCACGATGCGTTTTGCTGAATTTATCTATCGCGAGGTCAGCTAGTCATGTAATGTAATTGATGTCTTGTGTCGCACATTGTTTACTTTCATTGAATTTAATTTATGACATCTTGTGTAATTTATCCCTTATATTAAAATGCATTGCGATATAATCGAATTGAAGAGTCTTAAATTATTGAATTTATCGAATTATCGAAATTGAAGAGTGTGAAAGTAGTAGTAATTAAGCGTTTGCTTTTTTGCTTTTGTCATCTCCGAACTAAAATAATCAGCGCGCAAAGCGCGCATTTGAATTCTAGTTATATTATATTTGAAAAAGATTGCGTTTTGTTATATAAGATCAATGTATTCAAGTCTCTATACTGAGAGAAATGTTTTAGTAATTTTTACTATAGAAGTATTCAATAAATTCAGAGGCTTTTCATTTATTAGCCACGAAATTTATTACTAGAATATTCATCGAACATTCTAATAAAAATAGAATAGAATAGAATAGATGTTTAATGTAAACTGCAGTATTCACAAATTCTCTCTTAAAAAAAGGATGGCAGGATGTTATGAAGTATTTTAAAACGCGATTTGATTAGCTCACGGGCATATCCGGTTAAATGACGCTAAATTTAAAAATCTAACCTCAAAAATACGACTGAATAAAGTGGACGTGGTTGGATTTTGCTAGTAATATAAAACTGTCATTGTGTAAATTTCATGTATAAAATGCAATAGTTATTAAGTTAAAGCGATTTCATACAATTATAAAAGCGCGGATTTCACAGCCATTTACTAAACATAAATTACTAAACAGTTGAGTAAAATTTCGCAAATTCACAGTTTTTGACTAATTTTTCGATACGCCGTGCGCGGGGCACGAATTTACGCACGCTGTCCTAACCTCAGCTGCGTAAAATTGAGCCTCGCACAGGTTTTATCGAAAAATACTGTTCAACACTACTATAGTGTGAGAAGTGATCCCCAGACTTGTGTGTTTATTGATAAACTCACACGAGTCCGAGAATAATTTTTCTCGCACTAGTATCGAAATGTACTATACTGAACTTATAGTAAAGATCACTAAAACATTCTATAACTCAATATAGACTTCAGTAAACTATTAAAATAAAAGATAAACAGAATTAATAACTGAATTCTATAAAGTTATTATTATGATAGTATAATATTCTCTTACTATAAATATTCAATAAATATAAAGTTTATGACGAGTAAAAACCAGTATGAAAATTCCATCACCGATGTTGAGCTGTTAACTACGCTTTTCCAATATTAGCCTCGTAGAGATTGATCTACTCATTTATATACCTTCAGCGTGTAAACAGCGCGCGGCAAACTCAATATTAATCCGTATCACGGAATAGCGCTATAAAATAAAATTTAAATTTAAAAAAAAAAAAAGGAAAGAAAATGTAGTAAACATAAACCCATAAGCGATAATTCACGTGCCTACACAAGGAAGAGAGATCGGGAGATCGCGATAAAGGACCAATTCGTATAGGTAGAATCAATAACGACTGCCGGAGGCGAGCACCTGAAGCGACCGGGGGTAACAAATCAGTTTTATTGCCGGGGTGCGGAGGCGGGCGAGGGGGGAAGACATTAAGGAGCGACATCCACTTATTCGGGTCGGCCCGGCTTTGTTCGCGCGCCGCGCGATTTTTCGTGCGACCTTTCGACACCTCCCCCTTTCGCCATTCGATTCTCCACCACCACTACGAGGGGGCCGATCACGCGCCGAGCGAGATCGACGCGCGGCTGCGTGCGAATCAGCGCTGATACGGCGATTCGATTACCCGGGCGCTGGCGTGCGTTATCACGTCGTGTCGAGGCCGATCGATCCACAATAGACACCCGCCGGAGGAGAGAGAGCGAGCACCGCCGCGCGTAAAAATCTCGAAACTCGTAAAACACACGCAAAAAGCCAGGAGAGGCCTCATTGTCATTCTAATTCCCCGAATAATCTTTTTCCTGTCGCGGCGATAAAGCGCGACTCGCGCGAGTAGGAGCTTTTCGAGGCGCCGGAGTTTACGGCGCAATTATCGCCGACTGGGGTGCAGGTCCTCGATGAGCTACAAGGTTGCGCGCACCCCTGGCGTATTACGCTAATTAAAAAGCCTCCCTCCCCTCGTCTTCCGTGCATTGGAGCGTCCGCGGGAAAGCGGGTCGGCCTTCGCGACGTCGTCGCCTTTTGCCCGGCGCGCAAAAGCCGATGGGCTTTTTAGTCGGCGCGCACAATGGCCCGACTCGAAAAAGCTCGTCCCTGTTTCCGCGATGAAAACTGTGTCGCGCGAGCCGGGAGAACACCGGAACAATCGTGATAATGAGAAAGCCGCACGCAGATCCGAGAGCGAGTCCGCCCCTTCATCAGCGTCGTGTACGCTGTATATATATATAGGTGCTGCTCGCTCGAGGAAATCGCCGCGGACGATGCGCCGCGGGGGGTGGTCTTCACTCGATACTTCGTCGCGTCATTGTTTTCAAACTGCGGGGAGCTAAATGAGGATGGATGGCCGGTATACGCGCACTTACGGCTGCGCAACGGAGAACTTGGAAAAAACGACTGTTGAAATTTTCAGGAGAGAAACTTCAATGCGACGCGATATAAAAGTCACATTAGCGAGCGTCGCTTAACATTAAAAATTTCGCGATTCACGCGGAGTGGCGGAAAATTACGCGGTCGCGAAGAGGAGCGCGTACTCGCTTTAGGTTATATACGACGAGCGCAGGATTTTAAAATTTATTTGTTTCATGCAGTTGAATAATATTAAGCGATGAAGTGTGCGAATTTCGCAGCGGAAGTGCGGGCTTTGCTCGTTCGGTATGAAATGAAAAAAAAAAAAAAAAAAGAGGGAAATTCGATAAATCGTTGAAGATAGCAGTACGCTGTTAGCAGTTTTTTTTATGCGTTTTAACTCACGTGTACGGAATGTGGGTTGGAAATCGAGAAAAATTTTTCGAGTATTATTGTATCGCTGTGCATGGAGAATCCGTGAAATTGTCAGGGACTGCAGCGAGTATAACGAAAATGAATATCGTAGTACTCAGTCTCTTGAGAAATTACGTGCTAAATTTCAAGCTTAATACTCTAGCAAAATTTAATTTAATAAAAACGCAGTAAAATTTCCTAGATTATTATTAAATTTCAAGAGGCCAAGGTGCTCGACATTTACTGCGCCCCCTTTCAGATGGAAACACTTTTATCTTTAAAATAGACAATTTGTACGAGTTAGCGCAGATAATATCGAGCAACGATAAAACTGTTTTCACTTAAATGCGTGCAAAATAAAACACGCGTGTTTATATCCTGCGATAATGCTTTCCCTCGCGTTAAACTCCGTGCCCACAGTAAAAATAGCAAAACAAATTTTATTTGGATTTTAAAAAAACGTATATATTAAACTACACATTTAAGCCGCTCGAGCTTGTATATGTATCGACAAATCGTTAGAAATTTAGTTGCCCTCTAAACATGCAAATAAAATCTCCGCGCAAACGAGCCATTCGCTCAACGCTTTGCAACGGATATTCCTGTTCGCTCTCAGCGAAAATTCGACAACTAATTACCCTACGCGCGCAGCGAAAAAAGAAACTGGGCCAGCGCAGTTTAGTTTGCCCGACGCCGCAAAGGGTTAATGTTCCGAGCGATAAGAGCTCGCCCCTCTCCCCCACCCCTTTCCGGCGCGCACGAGTGTAAGCGCCCGTTCCGCAGTTTGGCCGCTCGCCGAAATGCGCGTCTACACTTGCGGCGCGGCTCCGCGAAATCGACTTCTTCGCGCGACTATGGGAACGTGCTAATTCTTTCTCGCCGAGACTCTGGCGTTGATTTACGGGCGGCGCGCCGCGATCACTCATGTTCGGGCTCCCCGCGAACGCGCGATGCGTCGCACGTGCGCGGAATACACAGCTCACGCTGCGCGCGATAAAATCGAAAATTCCCGACGGTCTCGGCCCTTATTTCTCGCCAGCGTCTTATTCGCGAAAAGAAAAAAAAAGAAAGCGGAGCATGACTTTAGCCAGCGCATCGCAGATAATGCGAAATATTCCCTTGATAACTTTCCCCGGGCGGGCAGACACATTTCTCTCTCTCCTCTTTCTTCCTTTCTATTTTTTTTTTTTTCACCTATTGTAAGCCGAAACACAGAACAAACTTTTTCCTTTGAATATTCAAACAGTACGAAATGAAGAGATTCTTTCTCCCCGTACCTTTTTATTTATACCGCTCCTTCTCCTTTTTTTTTCAAAAAAGGCCGAGAGAGCTCCGCGCGGTGAAACATTAGCCGTGCGCGATCGCGAAAGCTCGCGAGCTAAATGCGGCGATAGCTGCGCGAAGGGAGAAAAAGGGCAAAGGCACAAAGGCAGAGGCCGGGGAATTCGGCGCGCGGCCAAGCGGCTCCCGCGCAATTAGCCCCCGGGCCGGCGGCAGCGCGACTCTTCTGCGGCGTTACTTTTTACGCGGGCCGGCTTCCGACTCGAGTTTCGGAACGCGATCCCCCGGATACGGGCGCCGCACTCGAGCGCTCGATCTCTCGCCCCGGGACCATTGTCCGCGCGACGAGCTTCCGCGACTCTAATCTCCGGGGCCGATCCGCGCGGGAAACCACGCGGCCAGCGTCTTCGAGCCTTCGACTCAACGCGTATCGAACAATTCGCCGTGATTGATTATTTTTATACCCCGCCCGCGCTATCTTTTCCGCCGTCTCACGCAGGGATATAAATCCCAATCGCCCCGACTTCTATACGCGCGTGGGATGAGAGTCCGGCGGATATAATCCTGCTGGTATTTTTCCTTTGGAATTTCTCGAGTAATTTCGCGAGAATGCGTCTCACTGTAATCGCGAGTTAACTAAAGTCGTTCGCCGCGCCGGGATCGCCGAGCGAAAACATCAACAAACTTCGCACGCGCGCGCGGTCTAAGTGTTTAAACTCCGCGAGAAACAAAGAGCCGCCCTCACGGCGTGCACTCTCATACAATAAACAAAATTACGTCGCGTTAAGCGCGCGAGTGCTCTACAGGTCGTCCCCGGGAGGAAAAAAAATTAATTAAATATTCCGGTAAAAGCGGGTGCGGCGGAAGAAAAAAAAGAAAGAAAGAAAGAAAAAAGGCCGAGGGGAACGTGCGAGGTGGAGAAAAGCGGTATCTCTCGGCGATCTTGACCCACATCGGCGAGGCTGGCGGCGCGGGACCGAGAGGAAGGCTTAATAGCGCGTATCAGCGCGCGGCTAACGCGCCCCCGGGGGCTGCAACGCACAGAGGCCGGGGAGGCGCTTGCGCGCTGTCTCGCTTTATTTTCATTCCGATCGGTGCCGGGCCGTCGTCGTCGCGAAACGGACCGGTCCAGATGTACGGGCTAAAACCGTACGCCGCGTGGAGGGGGGCCAGGAGGGTCGTCGGGCGATTACGGCGCGCCGTGACCCTCGCCGGGCAAAAACTCGCTGAATTGCGTCAACACGCGGCCACTCTCGCCAATTGTGCTCGAGCGAGAAGAGAGAAAGAGCGAGACCGAGAGGTCGGGACGCGGCGGGGCTCGTTAATGTCGCGAGGGCCTCGAGAGGGCCGAGCTTTAGCAGCTCCACTCGGCGAGAAAACGCCGGTTCGTTATGCACCAGCGTCTCGAAGCTTATTAACTCCACCGCGGAGTGCCATCGTGTTCGCTCTCTCTCTTTTTTTTTCTTCTCGCCCCGCGCTTCAACCCCTACCCGAACGACGGGTGTATCGAACATTCGATCAATTTTTTTTTTTTCTTTCAAACCCCCGGCTCGCGTGGACTTTTAAACAAAACGGGTGTACGTTAATTAAATCCCATACCACGGGGTCGGGTTAATTTAGTTAGCTCAGCTCGGCGCGCCGCTAGCGAGGCGCGGAATTTTAATTTGAATGATTTTTTTTTTTTTTTTCGTAAGCTCGACGGCTGCAAGCTCGACTATTTTTACACGGCAATTGAGTCGTGCGCGGCAATTGTGAATTAGTTGGCTCGCTAATAAAATAGCTCGCGGGACAATTCCGGGCCGGCTCGAATAGTTCGCCGATCAATCGCAGGGGCGAACTTTAAATCATCGCTGTTTCGATCGTATGCCGGCGCCGCGGGAAAGAAGGACGGGAGAATGCCGAAAATTCCCGGGGCGCGGGATAGTTTGCCGAAGGCGCTCGCGGCGCACAAAGGCGACGCTCGCGCGCGGCGCAGCCGGGGAATGCGTTAATGGGCCGTGCGTTTTGAGGCCGGACCTCGGAAATGCCGCATAGATCACGCGGCCGAGCGGATATGCGTATATATTAAAGTAATCCGCGCGCGCGCGGCGCGGCCCTCTCTCCAATTGGCCTATACTCGCCCATTGTCAGCGCGAGCGCGCGTTAATTTACGAGCCAATTAATTAGCGGCAGGAGCCCGCGCTCTCCGTCCCTCTCTGCTCTCGGCGCTCGCCCCTCTTTCGCCGAGCGGTGACGTCGCCAGGCAATCGGCGGTGGCCGAGGAGTGGAGACGTCCTCGTGATTAATTTTCGAGATGCTCCTCGAGCGACTCGCCGACCCTCCGATCAATGGCCGCGCGAAGAGAGACGCGCCTGGGAGAGCTGCTGGTAAATATTGCAATGCGCTTTGAAACAAAAGGTTCACTCTGGTACGAGCTTCGGTGGGATGATTTAATTCGCGGATGGTTCATAGTCGTTCGCAAAATTACACGCTTTTACTGCTCTATACAAATACGAGTTTATTTTATATACAGGTTCGATAAAAATCCAATTTTATGCGGACGAAAAATTAAAAAGTTAAGCTTCAATATAGGTATTGGTATTTATAAAAATATAAATAATACTAAAAGAGTGAACTTTTTAAAATGAATGAAGTTTGTTAAAAATGTCATGTTTTCAAATTGTAGAATTGTTAAGTGGTAGAATCAACATAGAGAGTAATCTCACGATTTTTGTTAATCAAATCAAAAAGCATTCAGTGAATCGTCCCTTTTAAAAAATAACATATTTTCTTTTGTCAGCGAAAACGTTTCAAGCTTTATCCTAAAAATTATAAGTGTACATAATAAATTTCTTCGCGATAATAATATATGTACAAAAACGCGAAAAAACAAAGATTCCATTAAATTTCTTTAAAAAAGCTCTACTTTCCCTAAAGTATTTTCTTCTTCGTAAATTATATTAAATATTAAATTAAAAAGGACAAAATCGTACTTTTTATTAAAAGTAACGAAATTAAAGTAGTCCTTAAATTAGGTCTCATTATGCAAATATAAAATGAAAATCTCCACATCGTTGAAACGAAAGCTCATTTCAAAACGATTAATATATAATTTTAAATAATTCACAATGCCCCGGCGCAATCCGACGTAAATAAATTAAACAGTCATTATGAAAGTCGAAACTTAAAAGCAATTAAATTTAATCGGATTTCCGCGATAATAGGCATTGGTCGACTGCACAATGTTCCACTGGAGCGCGAACAGAAAAAGAGAGAGTCTCCCCGTCGGACGCGCCATATCGCGGCTTCTTTAGCGGCCAAAGCGCCGGGTCCAAGTGGCCGCGTGGAGATACGGGACGAGCATATATAGTGCGCGTGTACGGGGATCGGGACGCGCTCGGACGGACGCGTTATGGATGACGTTATCGGCCGAGCGCGTCGCGGCTGGCGGGGACGTAGCCTGCTGCGGCGGACAACGCGAATAATTTATCCGCTCTCCTCTCGCGCACGTGGCGCGCGTGTCGCCGCCTCATAAACGCGTCAAGGGCTCCACCCCCGTCCCCCGGCCACGCGCGGGCCATCCACGCCGCCTCGCCAGTTCCTGCCGATGACGAGTGTCCATCTCCTCTCGCGCGTATACGCGCCCGCTCGCTCGCCTTTTGGAGCCGGCGCGGCCCTGCAACCGACACCGCCCGGCCTCGAGAGCCACCCCCGCTTTATGGATGGCGAGAAGATGAGCCTTCGCTCTGTCCGGCCCGGCGATCGCTGTCATTTGTCCACTGCTCTGACGGCCCGACGCTACTGTCGTGCTTTTCTGAGATTTTTTTTTTCGGAGATTAATCAAACTGCCGTGTTTATTTTTCATTTTACTCCGTACTTATTTATGTTATTTTGTTGTATATGTTTGTGAGTTTTATAAGCGCACGGATTTCTTACATGTAAATGTATTGCTTCGGAAATTATAAAAAATCTTCTAATTTATATAAGAAAAAGAGATTTTGAAAATCTTATTTTTAAGGATTGTATATACACTGAAAAAAGAATTAGTAAATTCAACAAAATCTTTGTTTCAAGTAAATGGTTTCATTGAATTAAATAAATCTTTTTGTAAAAACTGCTAAATAAAGTTACTTCAATGAAATATTTAGTTGATTCTACATTATATTTAGTTAATTCAATGAAACCATTTACTTGGCACTACTTAATTAAACAAAGATTTTGTTGAATTTACTAATTTTTTTTCCGTGTAGGAAACTGTCTTTGTAAAACCATCTATTCCCATATATTTCTAGTTGACAGATCCATAATGTGTAAATGGTGTAGTAAACCGGCAGTGAATTTCATTTGGCGACTATCACTTCTCATAGAATAGTCAACTAAATCCAAGTCAAATATATTAGCGAACTTTGCATGTCTGTCTCCAAAACAACAAGAACTTCATGCAAATTGTATTATTCAAATGACAACTTGATTTAATGAAGCTTGACACATAATATTTTGAAAATGTACCATAATTATGACTAATCCTTTGCATAAACTTTACTAAGAGTTTCGAAATAAATTAAATTTTTATCTGCAAACGCAGTCTGTAAATGTTGTAAGATTAAAGTTATCATTTGTAAATAATTTGTAATAAAATTAATTAGAGTGAGTTATTAAATCACATATAAAATCAATTAAATTAATAGTATTTTTTTAAATAATTTAATAGTATATTTTGCTGAACTAATATAATTTATGAAATTATCATTATATATTAGTTTACAAATTAATATTTTATTTTCTTTTTACTGATTTTATTAAAATAAAACGAATCTGCATTTTGTGTTTTAAACGTTTTAGCGAAATTTCCAAATAGTCTTTCACAGTTTACGCTCGTGAGTAATTGATTCGTACCCGGCGTTTTGCAATTCTGCAATCTCATTGGATCTTTCCACAACTACGGCCAGCTCGAGGCTTGCAAAAATGTTCGACACAAATTAATTACTTTTAAGAGTACATTATGATTTTCTCTCAGCAATAAAAGCGCAACAATAACCAATTTTCCTCGGTAAAACTGTTTTCGGTATATGTTGTTTAAGGGAATGAAAAAAGCAACAGAAAACGTTTATAAATACGAAACCCATTTGTTCGTCGTCCACATTTAAAATTGCAGTCGTGCAAAAGAAAACTTTCCGTATAACATTATAACTTTTATAATTCCACAAAGTTTACGGAAATATTTCCCGGCCTTTTGTGCGCCGCTCGGCGTGCATTAACATAAAAAATATTGTTATAACTCGCCATCTCGAGCGCGGGCGGCTCATTTTTAATGCGCTCCTCGCGATCCTCTACTCCTTCCATCCAACCGCGCGTCACAAAGGAAAATTTTCGCCGACCCATTTCACCGTGTGCCGGGCGATAATTCATTTTTTGTACGCGCGAAATCCGTTTTGCATCTTCCTGAGGACAAACCAAAAATACGCGCGGAATTTTAATTCGCGCGATATACGGGCCGAGTCGACGCGGGCGGGGAGAAAAAAAATCGATGGCGCTACGACGACGGCGGGTCGGCATGCCAAAAATGCTTTTTGTAAAAGTTCTCGTCATTTCTGTAAATTTAAGCGGAAATATCCGACGGGCATATTTGCTCCTTTTCTAAATATGCACCGCATCGTAAAAATGCGGAGAATGAATTGCGACACCGACAGGACGCGCTCTGAAATGTTTACGTGCAACGAAAAGTCATACAATTCGAAAAGTATTCAACTGTCAGGTAGAAACAGTTGAATACTTAATATATATCCCTATTTGTTAGCCTTTCCTCAATATCAGATGTAACACGTAAGTCCTTCTACTTCTATTTTTACATCCATATTTACACATTGAATTAAGAAAAAAATGTGTAGATCCAACTAAAATTTTGTTGAATTCTCCTTACAAAACCATTTAGTTGATTCAACAATTGAGGGTAGAATACACTCAAAAAATAAAATTCTCTAATTTACAATGTACATTTATAGAATTGTGAATAAGTGTAAGTATAATATAAAAACAAAGAAAAATATAAATTTTCAAACTATTTCAATCAATTTTTATGGAGTCAGTTATACTTAAAAAAGTAGTAAAAACAAGGGCTTAGCAAAAATGGACCCTGCGCGTTGAACTACTTGTTTGAAGACTACAAATCTGAAAATTTTGGATATGTTTCATCGAAGACTACAAACTTATGGTAACGTTTTAGTTGAACCTAAAAAAATGTAATTTTGGGTCTAGTTTAAACTAATTTAAATAAAAAAAGTTAAAAAAT
>JAWWEN010024815.1:0-17432 GCA_035582955.1 Sycophila texana | reverse complement strand
TTCATACTTTTCTACATAGTTTTTGGATTTACCCTCAAGTTCACGCGACGCGCCATAAGAAGCATAGCTTCAAAATAATAAAAGGAACATTTAAAAAACCTTATATTCATCGTTTTAATATTCAACCTCCTTAAATAGAATATCATTGTAAAAAAAGCCACGTTATACATTTTCTTCCATTGAATTATATCCCGACGATCGGCAATATCGAATTCAAAATCAAAGCGAGCAAATGATGAAACTCAATCCGCGCGCGCGCGCTCCGAAAGTCTCGGCTAATGAATTAGCTGGCATATCCGCCAATCTCCCTGATCGAGCGCCATTTCTCCGGGTAAAATTCCGCCGGCTTATAATTCAACCGATTTTTCGCATTGTACCGCGGAAAAGATTACTCGAGCGCACTGTTTACGTACGCCGGCCACTCGAAAACAAAAAAAAAAAAAAACCCCGGCAAAACGAGAAAATGCCCAGATCGTTGTCTCATTGCGTTGCGCGGCGCACGCAACACCGGAAAGCGCGCGGAAGCGACCGGCTCGCTGCAGAAATACGCGTAATCGCGGACTGAAAAAGCCCGGAACAAAAAAAAAAAAATATATCGGGCGATCCGAAACAAAAGGCGAAAAAAATAACGACGGAGGCGGGCGCAAAGTATATCGATGGAGAAACAATGGAGAATAAAGATACGCCGGACGTAACTCGGAGGTGGACGCAACAATATATATATACGCGCGCAGATAGAAATCGGCGATATAGAGATGTGGAGCGCGCGATGCTCGCCCTTTCCGCGCGTAAGTATAATACCCCTCGCGCGCTCGTCAAGGTTCGATGTATCGCGAATTGGCGAACTCCTCGCGGAAAACGGTAATGGGGCCTTTGCACAACGCGCACCCGTTATGGGAACGTCGATTAGGTGGACCGATCAAATCGCTAATCGATTTTCAATAATGCTCGGGTTGAATCTTTTTTTTTTACCTATACTATAGGTTTTTTTGTAAGTTGCCTCACTGATTGAATTTTTTTTAAATCCCTATATGAGATACACGGAGAGTAGAAATTGGCTTCTAAAATTTACAATTTTTAAAGAAAATTTTATAAGAAACTATTGGAATACTGTCATATACTACTGATCTATCAATTTTTACACAATTCGCATTATTGTAAAATTTGTAGCTAATATGAATTCTTAATAAAGAAGTGTCTTATAATTTTTAATTTTTCTGATTTGAAAATTAAATAATGTATTATCCCCTTATTTTTTGGTTCCGTTTCTAAAATTTATATTTCGTGAGAATCTTCGTAGTTAATTTTAGAAATATTTCTTTGCTTTGACAATTTTACTTTTTTAATACTATTTTTAAATTTTATTTAACAAGAAAAAGAAGAAAAAGTACACGAAAATACATTATTTGTTCAATTAAAACTCCCTCTAGTGTGTAATGACGTAGCAGTGGCTAAGACGTGCAGGTTCGATATTTTTGAATTTTTCATAGAGGATAAATTTTACTGCAGCCCTATTATAATTTTTCATATAGTAAATTTAAATAAATTTTATATAATAAAATTACAAAAATTAGTTCACACCTTCTAAAATTTATTATTGGTATTTTAGGATTTTTAAAAAAAGTTTTACTAATACAATATGTGACGGGACTACAATGGAATTATCGCAATTTTTAGAAGAACTTTTTGACGTAAGCTTTGTTGCGTTTCCAGCGATTAATATAATATATGCAATTCGTTAATTTAGCACCGTTGAGTAATATTTAATTTATGAAAAAATTGCCGGTATAATAATTTGTGCAAGGTACTCCTCTTTTTAACACCTAATTTAATAACCATAAATTAGATAAGTGATCGCGATAAGTTTGCGGTAAAATTTTCAGTTTTCTTGTTAATGCGCCGTAAAAAATGATAAGATTTATACGGGCTCCTCTTTTTTAACGAGCTTAAGAATTTTTTATACGCGTAAATTTGTCACTCAAAACATTAATAAACTTTAGTGTATATTTTTACTGCACAGTCTTATTTAAATGAGTACTTTACCATACAACGCGTGTATATGCAAATTTAATGTTCATAAATCATTCGGCAATAAATTGCGTTTTAAAGTCTAATCCCGAATGCGCGCAAGAATATAAGTATAATGTAGCAACATTAACAAAAAAGAACACAACAAAAACGGAAATTTTTAAAATATCGCACTGAAATTCCAACCAAAAAAACAAAATAAATAAATTTAAAAAAATCGATAATTCATTATCGAAAGCAGTCACTTTCTTCCATTATCGAGATAAAAAATAGAGCGTAAAACAAACAATAGAGACACGAAGTGAGAAGCGCGAACAAAGAAAATCCTCTCGGCAAACAAGATCAAGTAGTCTATTCTTCAGTCTCGCAACTCCGGTCGACTGGAGCTCGCTCGGCAGGTTGTGCAAAAGCCGCGCGAGCGATTTCCACGACAGGCGATTAAAATTTCCGATGATGCCGTGGTAATTTGTAATGGAACCTTGACTCGCGCGCGCCGGACGCACGTGCGGCGAGCAACGCGTGCAAAAAAAGAAAGACGCGCGCGATCTGGCGGGGATCTTTATTTTCCATTGTTTTTACTTGGGCCAGCTGACGCTCCCTTTGCAGCCTGATGCGATCCTGGTTTTATACATATATATACACGCAGGTTTTATATGTAAATATATATATACATATACTTAGCCGCGTGCGAAAATGCGAACTGCGTGCCTCTCTGGATTCGATCGCACACAGAATCCTGGCACAAAGGAGCGAGGCGAGGAGACTTTCAAGGAAACGAATTCGATGCTTCTTTTATGGATATTTCAGTTGTTTCAATTTACTTTCGCTAATTTACAAAGAAATATTTTTTTTCTCTACATTTTCACTCGTATAAACTATAGGTGCGTGCGAGCTCCCGAGTGTATTTAGAAAAGAGCTACGAAATTGCTTCAATTATATTAATACCTATCTTTCCCGTAATACAATTAGATTTTCTTCATCCGGAATGTAACCAATAACACAATAAAAAATCAAAAGTAAAGTCTCTTAAATTTTTCTTTTTATTTGGATTTTTATTTCGGATAATTCAAATGGTTAACGTAAATGGTGCGCACAATTTACCGGGATTTTAAGTACAAGCGACAACTTCATTTCAAGAGAATTATATGTAATAGGCGAGGCTCAATCGATAATTAACTCTTCACTTTAAGGAGAAAGTGTATTTCAATTACAGTAGAATTCATTGTCAGAAGTGCTTATTTACCCAGCATTTAAATCGTGCGATTTTTATACTTCTCTCCCCGTGAAAGTTTCATTCTCGAATAAAAAAAAAAAAAATCCTCCGTGCGGTGCGAATTAAAGCCCGGCACGCCGAGGAATCTCGGGAATCCCGTGGAAAAAAAGGGCACGTAACCACGTAGTTTGCCCTTTAATGAAAGTAGGCGTACAAAAAAGAGCGCGGACCGTCCTTAAGCGCATATAACGAGAATACGCTCATATCATTCCATTAACTTACGCGTTCGTTCCCTTTCCGTTTGCCGGGATTGATGGTGCTCTCTCAGAGGTCTCGGGGATCATTTATTTGCGGCGGACTCTCCTTTTTTTTCTGGTTCTCGCCGAGCGAGAGCCTTGCGGAGGATGACGAAAGCTCCGCACATCAAGTGCATCGTTACTCTGCTTTTTTTTTCTCGCGAGCGTTGCGTTCAATTTTCAGCGTCCGGCCGAGTAACGGTGTTGTGTTGGGAATCAAATTTAGTTGAATTAACCAATTGATGGTGTAAAATACTTCGAACAGAATCTCGTAGAAAATTAGCCGTTTTTTTTTTTTTGACTGGATTATGTACTATTGACCCGAGGCAGTTAATCATAATATATAATGATTAGAATCACCAAAAAATTAATCAAAGGTCTTCTGATAAATTTCTGGTGACTTTTCTACAGGGGCAGAATCTTTTATTTTACACTATAAAGTCTTCCATTTGACAGAGTGTATCTCTCTTTAAAAAGTGGTGGTCGGATCTTGCGAGGTATTTTAAAACGCGATTTGATTGACGCAACGGCATGTTCGGTTTAATGGCGCTAAATTTAAAAATCTATACTTTAAAAATACGAACAAAAAAGTGGAAAAAGGAGGGCTATGCCATTGTATAGACTCTTCTTTTAAGTATATTTTGTTGTTTTCTTTCTTAGTTGTCATGGACATTAGATTACTGAAGTCTAATAAAAGCATCCTAACATATATTTACTGCAATATAATTTCATGGCATCGTTATCGATCACTTCGCTCGTATAGCAATATATTACGTATAGATGAAAGTTAACACTTTCATATAGTATCCTACTAATTTTCTAACCGCTTGCCAGCAGAAGAAAAACTCTGTTCATAAGAGAGTACATATAAGAACATATAGCGACTCTCCATCTGTTGATTAAGTAACGGCATTTATGCCCAAGTAGCTATCGAAAATAGCAGTCATTGGTCACTTAGTCATATTTGCGCGTAATAAATATCTTATTCTACAATCACCGCAGCTCTTTCTTTTTTCTCTCATTCAAAGACAACAATTAACTCATTGCTTAGACCGTGAAAAAATAAAATCAAGGTACGGTTTGCAAGCTCTGAAAATTTGTATGTGATAATCATTGTAATTTTTACCTAAGCCTTGGATCTCTGGCGTACTAGCTTTAATATTTGTAAGAAAAGCTTTATAAAAATTCTGTGGATTTTCATTTTCCCGGAAAAATTACGGTGAAAGCTCCCCACGCAAAAAGGGCTTAAGGAGCTTTTCTTCTAATAATTACAAAGATTCGCCAAAAGCTCAAATTTCAGGTAAAAACTACAGGGATTTCCCGATAAATATTTCTATGCTTGCAAACTGTCCCTCAGTCACGTTTTTTTGCATAATTTTTACGCGGAGCTTTACCGTCATTTTCACGAAAAAATTCTCTCAGTGTATGTTGATTAAACTAAGTATCTGTTAATTTAATTAAAATGGCCTGTATTAATTGAACAGAATAAAATCCATCATTTTTTTAAAGAATCAACTCTTTCGACAGAGAATGTATTTTTTTGAACAGAGCTTAATTCCTTGTTAGCGTGTCTGTTGCTTTAACGATGTCTCCTTTAAATCAAAGCTATGGCACTGTCAAAATAACAGTTTCGTCTGTTGACTGCATTAAACAGTGATATCCGTTGATTCAATTAAATTTTTTTTTTCTGAGTGTAAGTATACTGACGATGCTAATGATTCTTTTGTATGCCAATAAATGGCCACGGGAAATAGCGGCTCGCTAAGGTTACGAATGAAGAAAGAAGCCGCGAGGTACACGACACACTTTTTTTCGAGGTGGCAACGTTTCAGGCTCGAGAAACAAGCCTGGCTACGATTTATATACGAGCAATTACGAATTTTTCGACTATTACAAAAAAAAAGAAGAAAAAAATTCTCGTGACGGAATTCGTGTTGTTTCGTGTGTCGCAAATGGCAGATATATAAAGATAATCATCCGCGCTTATTTGGTAAGAGTTTCCATTTATTATTAGCTTTTTATCCCGAGCTCCCGGGGATGCCTGGCCACTTATCGTTTAATAACAAGCATAAGTAAGCGCAATGAGGCAGCTGGAATTTAGACAAATAAGAAATAGCTCCGAGAGCGCGGGACAGAGCTATTTGACGCACATTAACGCTGGAGCCGTGAAAAAGTCGAGCCGCACCGAATGCCTCGTACAACACGCGCGGCGAGAAAAAAAACTCATCCGGAAAGCGCCCGTGGAATTCTTTAATAGTCCCTTATAGTACGATTTGTACTCCTCGCGATAGTATAGGAGCGCGCCAGCAAAAAGAGCCCGTATACCGACGGGCAGGTGCAAGATTTTCGCCGAACGAGAAACATGAGAGTTTTTGGGGCCGGGGAGACAAATCAAGCGAACATTTTTCAATTTTTTTATTTATTTATTTATTTATTTATTTATTGGAATTAAATCGGACTGGACGCCTTTTATAGCAACGAAGAGCGATATGTATATACAAAATATAAAAATTTATGTATAATAGATAGGTATACATGAATAATTTGACAAATGGTATTTAATGATAAACGAATAAGATTGTCCACAAAAATTCTTATATTTTAAATGACATATATAAAGAAATAATATAGTTTTAAATTTAAATATCTAGATTGAATGCAATATTTTAAAAAATTTTTCACAGATTCTTGAAATAAATATGAATTCTTTATATAATAAAAAATATAAATTTAGTAAAATCTTCTTCTATAATAGTAAGTAAAGCTCTAATTTCAAAATTCAAAAATGTCCTATATAGTCCTTCTTTAAAGTCTTTGTCAGAGGAGAAGAAGTCATCCAACTGATAACTCGAATTAATATTTTCAAGCATTATGCAATCAATGAATTAATAGTAGCAGGTTCCGTAAAATTATAACCAGATTTTGACGCAATTAATCTTATAAATCTACATTATACTGATCACATAGTAAAAGGCGACCAAATTTGACAACAGCAAATCATGTGAAGCAATATCAAACTTTTTAAACAAATCTTAAATACTCGAAAAATCTATAAAAAATCTGTAAAAATCTGTGCTAGTACAATTTTTCAAATTGATTTTTTTGTTTAAACAACCAGTACAACTTTCTGGTCACCGATGATTTCGCAACTTTACACGCAAGCACACTTATCCATAAATAGCGTCATCAGCGCGAGGAAAGAAGCGCGGGGATGATTATCCCCAGTGTTCATCGGCCGGCAACCGCGCATTATCCAAAATTGTCCGTGTGCTAGAGCGGCAGTCTTAAATTGCGAGAAAGAGAGAGAGAAAAAAAAGCGCGCGCTTCGTGCATTAATTATCGATGGATTATGCATTCTTATGTAAATTGCTCGGCGCGCGGGTATATATATCGCGGCCGCCCCGCGGGATGACTGCGACTGCACCTACAGCCGAGCGGCTACTTTCACTATATAAATGCGTGCGAGACGTCGATAGAATTTAATACTTTCCACGTAACGGCCGCTAAACTTTGGCAAAAGATGCTTTGGTGATTGTTTCGTGGAAGCTGGACCCGCGCAGTTTCCCACAAGATCCATCTCATTCGGGCACAGGCCGCTCGGGATGTTTGAACAATTTGAAATTAACCTAATCGCGATCGTATAATTTAACTTTGGGTCGAAGTAATAAGAGGAGTACTAAAAAAGTTTACCTGAATTCCGATGGAATTTACTTTTTCTAATCGCTCGTTATACAGCGTATATTTCAAAACTTTATGCTGAACAATCGTAATTACGATTTGAAATTTTCTTAATTTTTTCTACTTTTTTCAGATTCGCACGAATTTCATTCATTGATTCATTTGTCAGATTCATAACAGACTACTAAATTTATTTTAACGTTTTGATTCGACGAGGATACTCAGGAGGATACACAGGATTTTTGATAATTTTCTTTCTTCTTTTTTTCGAACGAACTGTATTAAATTTTCTGATGAATATTAACAAACTACATTCATTTTTCAGATTCACAGCAGGCTACATAATTTATTTTTCAGATTCACGACAGACTAAATGTATTTTACGCTTAGATTTAAGGAGGATAAACCACGGGAATATTTTTGTTAATCCGACGATGGATATATCAAACGTTCTAAATGTATATTTACCTTCAGCGGGTAACGTTTTTTAAGACAAGCAGCGCTACATTATTCAGAGCGGCAACTACTCAGCTCCTACGGCCGCTACTTGGAAGAATTTAAAATCTCGGCTGACCGGACTTGTATCGGCATCTTTTCTGCAATTCCGATTAGAGGCGAAATTAACCGATAAACGGTTTTAATACCGGTTTTTACAAAAGCAGGATAACGGCTTCATTCTGGCAAAATCGCCACCTCGAAAGTGTCAAAACAGCACGAGTACAGTTACGGGCATCGAGTGTCCATTTAGTCTTTAAAACCCGCCATAAATAATCGAGGGCGCGTCGCGTCGTGCATTTAGATGAAGTCCGTGCGCTGGTTTTAATACGTCATTAACTTTATTTTTAAACGTCGATGGAATTTAGTTGATAAATTACGAGTTCGAAATGGAAAACGGAATAACATGTTGGTTTGTTTTTTTCCAGCGGACAACAGAGAGCTATGAGTGAAAAGTGCCGCGTCACTCTCTGCATTGCAATTCTTCTGTCATTAGCGAGGATTTTTTTTTATCACACGATCTGTTTTTTCTTCCAAGATTTTCCCCGTACTGTGTTATTGTCCATCGCTTATTTTTGATTTATTCATGGAAAGATATTATCGACTATAAAAATATAGCTCACGCCGAGAAAAATTTATAATGAATCATTATTCAAGTACTGAATAGTTCGAATTTGCATGTTAAACATTTACGATTTCTTCGCTTTAATAAATTCTGTTATCGCTCTTCATCTCAATTTTAATGAGCACGAAGCTCTTACTTTTAATATTATATGTAACGAGATAATTTGAGCCCACGTAATTCGGTATAACACATTAAATGCGCGGAGAAACCGATTAAAAGAACGAAGACTAAAGAAAGAAAATAACCGATTAAATAATGACAAAAAACTTCGTTATCGGCGGCTTTCCTAGTTGTCACAATTTTAATTGATCGAGTTAATTGCATACTTACTTTCAGCACTAATGATTTTTGACTAATATAGCCATTATACGCACTTAATTAAAAATGACTTACTCCAGTTCGAGCAGTATATATATACAAGCATCCACATGAATAATTGAAAGGTATCGAATACCGAATCGTCAGAAGAAAATAAAATCTGCGCAGCTTACATAATTTTTCCGCGAGATAGTACGCACACCTAATCGAAAATCGAAAACAGATATTTCCCGTCTGACCAGTGCGCGACCTCGATCTACTGCCGATCGCCGTATTCCACCGCGAGCATCGCATCATTCCGCAGCAGCATCAAGATAATTTCGCGTCCGCCTCGAATATCAGCTCACATCGCATCATAATCGTTACACAATGAAGAAAGTGGCGAGTACGGAGAGTCACTTTTCCAGCGAGAAAACGAAAACGAGCTTATGATGGAGGAGCTTTCCCTCTCACTTTTACCCGCCGCGTCAGTTCCTCATCCGCGCGACAAACAAGCCGATCGCCGCGTCAGTCGCGCTCCTAAAAAAACATCCTCTCTCCCCTGCCTTCAATAAAAAAAAAGTAGCAGCGTACAGTAATAGAAGTAAAAGAAGCAAAAGAAAAAGAAGCGGATGACTCAAAGTCCCCGCTAAAAAGTATAATACGCGCTTGGCGCTCGGGTCATTCCAGAAGCGCTGCTCCGACGTTCACTCCGAGCTGCCACAGCGCAAAGGAGAGAGAGACCGAGCGAGACAGCCAAGAGAGACAAGGGGAGTTCGCAGGTGTGCGTGTTTAGCCGCGGCGCAAGACGGGCCGGCCAGTTAACGCAAAGATGTCGAGGCGCGCGGAGTTTCTGTCGGCGCAGTTCTGGTTTCTGCTGCTCGCCACGTTGGCAGCCCTTGCCCGGGCCCTCCCCGCCCCCCAGGACAACGACGCCAACGATGGACCGGTAAGTAGGCGCTGGACCCGCGGCCGGTGCCGATCTCTCGGCGCGCGCACCTGAGCCACCTTGAAACGGGCGGCGAGCGCAGCCGCGAAAGGTGAACCGGTCCGGGCAGAGTGCACCAGTCGCACCGCCGCCTGCCCTTATTTTACCGCCACCGATTAACGCTCGTAAATGTTCTGTTTACCAGCATGAATTTCGCGGGCTTCTCCTCCCCCTTCCCCTCCTCCCACCTTTTTTATTTCGAATCTCCCGTCGACCTTTCTTCCCTTCTCTCGCGGCCCATAAATTACCGATGCTCTCTCGGCAGTGCATCGTTCACCGATCGGTATATAAATCGTATAGATATATATATACATATGTCTGTATCTTAGCCTTTTACGAAGAAAAGGACACTTAAAGGACGGTTCTAATTTGCCTTTTTTAGAGCTCTATTGAGTAAAGTAAACTGTGATGCCTAAATGAGAGATGCTACTGATGAGATTCTAGAGGAATTTACTTTTCTTTTATCAGGAGAGTGTCTCACCTCTGGAATTTTTCTCCTTTCCATTGATTCGATAGGCCTTTATTCATTAGTTATAACAAGTTCTCTTAATATTGCATCACTATATAATACTTATATCTATGATATTTTTTATTATTTATACTGATTAAAGGCCTGTGATTCAAATTAAAGATATTGTTCCAAAGATGAGATGAAACAGTACTCCTGGTTAGTTGCTTTAAAAATGACAAATTAAAATAGACCTTTTTTGAAATGTATATGAAAATAAATACGTACGTAGTTATATATCGGCGGGAGCCGTGAACCGATCGCTCATGGGAAATGCCGATCGCGCGCCCGAAATCGACTTTCTAGGACTGTTGAATTTATTGCGCTACCTTCCGCAACGACACCCGTCGTGTCGCAATTCCCCCAGCGATTGATACGTTTTGCACTTGACGTTTATCGCAGAATTTTCAAGAAACCGAGTTTCGTTATACCGGCGCAGCTTTTCGAAAAAAAAACGTCAACGATCGGTATGTATCGGTATGGAACTGGACGCGCGAAATCGAGAAAAAATTGTCACGGAGCTATAACCTCACTTTCGCGCGTATTATGGAGGTGATCCGGAGGCTATCCAGTTGAAATATCGCTGGCCGAATAATGGAGCCAGTTTGGACGTGATCGGCAGCCGCGTGAAAGCCCAGCGCCTAATTATATTCACCGAGAGGGTCTCGTCCGCGAAAAATAAAAAGATCTCGCCTCGACATTGATGATGACTGTTCAAATCTTATGTGCAAGCGCGAAATCAAGCTAAGTGCATATATAGATACACGTATAGATGTGTATATACATTATACATGTTAGATGTGTATGTAGAAGTATATACATGCACAGACGTTTATAGAATTGTATACATGTTTAGATATGTATAGAAGTGTATAAACGTAAAGATATACATATAGAAGTGTATACATGTATATAAGCGCGGCACTAGCGAGAGAAAGGTTTATGCAATTATCGAGAAACCGAGCGGCGAGCGGCGCCCCCCGCGAGTCTCCGTTACGTGCTTATACCGGGTACGACGTGCTGTCCGCGGCCGGAGCCGGCGGGTAACACTTCGGGTGTGACGCGCGGCTATCTATAAACCTCCTCTAGGCGCAGAAGGACTTTTGTGCGAGCAGCGCCTTGTCGTACGTCGGCTAACAATTTGCCGCAATTAGAGAGCTTTCACCGGAGCGCGACGGACTCCTATGGGCTCTCGTGTGTCAGTGCGTATCGCGGCTCCTTGCTTTTTTTCTCTCTCTTTTTATTCCTGAGATGACGTTAATTGCCTTGTACGTGCCGGACTTCCCCTGCTCGTTTAATTTTTTGACTCCGGCGACTGCTTATTATTTTGCGCTGATTAATGAGGGTGCTTTAGGCAATGTTGATTTCTTTAAGCACATGCCCATCGATGTCACGGCTTGTTGGTGCTTCAATGTGGCGTCGAGTGGAATGGTGTCGACGGGATGTCCATTTTTTTTTCAGTTTAATGCTGTTTAATTGCACGAACTAATTTGAAACGAATTTATGCTTTTAACGATAGTCGAGAGAATATTTTAAAACAAGCCTATTTATGTTTGAGAAACAAAGAGGGTTTACACTAGATAATGCCTACGGTTAAAGTAATCTTTGTTTGAAATTTTATTCGAGGGATTATATACTTACTCCAGTAATTAGTGCCAAGAGGACGTTAAAAAAATCGAAATATGTTAAATTTTCATGACAAAAGTTATACACTAAAGCCAATCCTCGAGTTACTAATGTAACGAAAATGAAGGCGGCAGTCTGGAAAGTTCCTTCAACTTCCTGTAATCGTACAGCTTAGAGGCCTTTTTAATCTCGAATGGCAATGTTAAAAATCAGCTTTAATTCTCTAAGAAGCAGGAAAACTGTTCATCGCTCGCAGCGAGTTTAGTGCGTCTAAATATTAAAGACCCGCTTTTTTTTTGTCGGATGAACATAATTACCACCAGCGCCTTTTGCCAATTTGTCCGAACGCAAAGTGTGCGATTCGGCTGTTAGTTAAGCAAATTATTGTTGTTCTAAAAATTTTGTGCAATTATCTCGAAAATTAGGGCGATTGCATATAAAAGCGTTTGAGGAAACAATTAAAAACATTTTGCATTCCACCGTATTTTTTTTTTTTTTTTTTTTTAAAGATACAATATAACGGTTACAGAAAGTATCGGTTAAAAGTTCGTTAATAATCCGCAGCGTCCAATGATTTGTTCCGAGTATCAAGGTTCGAGGCATTTTCTAATTTACAGCTCAAAAGAAAAAAAAGGGGGGCATTGCAACACTCGCATCGCGCACTTTTTTCCCCCTTTGGCGCAACGCGTATAATTTCATTATACACTTTCGTGCGGGAACAACGTGTAATTTGGACTTTTAATAATAAATCATCGGCCATAGACTTTTTTCTCTTGTTTGTACAAACTTTTCAGTTTTCAGGCGCCGGTCCCATTGAAAACTCTCCTTCTACTGTGTAATTTAAATTCTGGCCAATTGAATAACCGATATTAAATTCTCTTAATGTACTATACGTTTACTTCATTATTTCATTATTTTCATTATTTCCTGTCTCTCTGAATAAACACTGGATACGCATCTTTTTTTTTTCATTTTAGTGCGATCATTAGTCTGCCAATGGCCTTTGAATAATTCGTTTATTAATTGACTAAAAAAAAAAGAAAAGATAATCATAATTATTTTTCCCACATAAATCTATACAGTCTATACAAGGGATTCCTTTATGGGAGTACTTTTATATCGTATATATTCTTACAAACAAGCTCTTAATGATTTTCTTAAGCGTCACTAATTAAAATTAATTGTTGAGTATATATTTCATACTTATTTGTCTTCCATCCAATTTTCTCGAAGCAATTGTCCTCCTTATCTTGGCGAAAAAATCTGCTGAGTTAAGACTGCGTATATTTACGATGTGCATCGTAACAATAGTAGCAACCTTGGAAGTCAAATAAATTTCTTCTGCACATTGACTCGCGTAACAAAACTTTCATTAACCCCTGCAGTTTCAAGCCACCGGTTTGCGCTTGCTCCTGAGATCATATCTACACCACATTAACATAAATAACACATACATAAGTGTTATACTTTAATTTTTATTCTTCATTCTTCAAAACGCAAAAATGCGATATATATTAATACGTAAATAAATAAATGTATTTTTTTAATAATTTGACTTTCTGATTTATGGATAAGGCGTGATTCCAGTCACCTTATTACATAAATAATTAACTCGTTAAGACGGCAGCGATGATTATTTTAATAAATTGTTGACAAAGGAATCCGCAGCTCGGAATGGCAGCACAATAAGTGACGTTGTGCTTCTTGTGCAGATTGGTTTTTTAAGATGTAACGTTGCCACGCATCTCACGCGCCATTATAGGATTATTCATGATGTAGTCGCGATAAAACCGACCAGTTCTAGACTTTTATTCCATTACTGAAATTCCGTGACGCACAAAAGGCAAGAAAGACTCTAAGCATCTTTTTAAATTCGAATAGTGTGCGGCACTAGACGTTTCTGGAAATAAATAATCACTCGGATGTTTGCTCATTGAGGACTACCCGTTCTTTTACGAATTGTCAGATGGACGATTCCGTAAACAATGGTAGTGAAATAATATATAAAAAATTATTTTCATCATTTCAGTGGCGTTTAAAAAACTACCTTCATCAGGAACTATAAGCAATGATTTTTATTTAAATTTAATATTTTGTCAGGGAATTGAATTTTTATTAACAAATTTTATTTGTCATCTTTTTTGTATTTTTTATATTGTAATAAAAAATATTTTATCAGGTAATTACTCTACAAATAAATAAATTAATTAATTAATTATATTGACATAACTTTAATACATTGTGAATTAAAATATTAATCCTTACATTGGTAACATTGAGTATTGGATTACACATTCGGAATTGTACAATAAAACAGCATTGAACCTGTTACCAAAAATTTACACAAGTCACTAATTGTATTCATTTTTCATCGGGGAACTATGCTAATAAATAAACAAACAAAAAATACCGAAATAATCAGTATTACGCAATTTTAATTGTCACTTTGTTAAATCAAGAAGGAATATTAAAATTTAATGATTTTCAAGATAGGGTAATTGAAATCATTCGAATTCTCCGGAGAAACTGCGATTCAAATCGTGCGATTATATTCACAATGCAACCGCAATAAATCATTCATACTGCACTTATCAGAGCTTAAGTAACTCGCCTTGATTGAAAAACAATTCTCCCAATTTATGTAACGCAAAAGGTACGAAGTAAAAACTCGTATCCCTTCGAATGACGTCAATAGTGTGAAACGAGGCGCGTTTTCTTTTTTTTCCGTATACGGAGCCGAGATTAATAAAAGAGCAGAAGCGATACGAGACTTCGGCAATTAAGTTCACTTGGTCAATGTGATTTTACTTTGTGAAGCTGTACGGTCGCCGGACCCGCTCGCCCGCTTCATTGCTGCTTCTTACTCGCGAGTGTCCATTTCTTCGATGTGATTTTTTCTATTCCAGTATGACAGCAACTCAGTTTTTTCGCCCTGCATGACTCAATGTGCCTACGATGAGTCAAGACCACCTGACTCAACGAAACCTCCTTATGATGCATAAGGAGCTTTTTTCACGCAGAAAAAAGTGTTGTTTTCGTTTCTTGCATCTGCCGCATTGCATTATCCCGATAAATTTAATCGCGCAACGTCTCGAAATTATTCCGTTGTAAGAACTCCGGATACTTTCTTCATTAGCTTATACACGGAGAGAAATTTTATTGGCAAAATTATAATAATTTTGGAAAAAATTACTATACACAGATAAAAAGAATCCTTCCTGACAAAGTCGCTGACTTAAAATAGTTAATGAATGTGACTTTAAATCTCATCAAATGATTAGGAATTAAAAATTAAGAAATGGATTTGTTATTGCTGTAAGTAAGGTGTGATATTAAAAGAAATCGCGTGATACATCCCTTTGATTAAATATAATTTTTTTTATATTCTTAGTAGTGTTTAAAATAAGGGAAAAATACTAAAAAAATTATTTATAAACAAACTCAACAATAACCGTTTGATGATCCTGTGATAATCATGTGATAATCATATGGTAATCATTATAAAAACAGCTTAAATATCTATTTGTTATTAATTTTTTTTTTTTTTTTTTTTTAACATCTCTATCCCGATTATCACATAATTATGACTGTTTTGAATAGGGTACAGTGGTGCATAAAAATAATTAATTGCTTCGTTCACACTTCATCCCACATCATCGTATTATCGACGTGCAATAAAATGTCCATCGCAACTAAAATGTCACGGAAATAAATTGATTTAAATTATTTTCTATAAAAAGGAATCACCGGATACAGACTTTCTTTAAAATCATTTGCAATTCGATAAGCTTTCTTTACCAAACTTATAAAAATTTTCAAAGGCTAGTTTCCGCGCGAAATTTAAAAGCCTCAGCGGAAACTCAAGGACACTCATTTTACTCGGTCGCATTGGGCCGCGACTGCAAAAGCCTCGCGCCCGCCTGGTCTACCTTGAAAAGGTTGATGCGACCACTTCTCCCAACGGGCGAAGGCCCCCCCGCATTATAATGCGCGCGTATCCTGCTCACCGCTCGGTGAAATCCCGCGTTACGCGCGTATATACGTACGTTACTCTCACGGCCGGAGATCGATCGGCTCTCCCGTTGGCTTCCGGTTATGACGCGAGATTTACGGGGGTCCGTGCGGCCATTGTTAAACTTCGTCGACCGGGGAGTTGCCTCGCGGAAAATTCCGCTCCCTAATGAT
This sequence comes from Sycophila texana, assembly GCA_035582955.1. Classification (NCBI taxonomy): domain Eukaryota; kingdom Metazoa; phylum Arthropoda; class Insecta; order Hymenoptera; family Eurytomidae; genus Sycophila; species Sycophila texana. The sequence continues at coordinate 1,493 of JAWWEN010024815.1, read as the reverse complement.
CCGCTTGAATAATGCGCGCTTCGAGCGCTGGACGTTTGTTTGCGCGCGACGCTCGTTTATGTGCACACATGGCCGGGCAATTTTTCTTCTTCTTTAAAGTCCCGCGCTTTCGGCGCGTTACGCCGAGCGCCGTAAAGCGATTTTACGCGGACGGGAGGGGGGGGGGGGGGATACGTGTTTATCTGTACCGCAGGCGAGCGTTTCCGGGGTCGATGCTACCTACGGACGTTCGGTGCTATTAAGTAAATTGTACGCTGGGTATGTTCTTTTAAAAATCTTTCGTTGGATAATCCGCGTTTAGCGACGGTTGTAATTGTTGAAGGATTTTCTTTTTTTTTTTACTTTTTTTTTAAGTAAATTTTTATTGGCTTTTAATTGTTCGCGGTAATGGCTTCCATTTCTTTGCATTTTTTTTTGTGATATTTAAGGCTTGCGTAACGGGGAGAATGGGAGATGATGGTTATCTGTTTTGTATGATTTTGAGTAGTACTTATCGATATTGTAATTACGATTTTACCTAATTCAACGCGCTTACACGTTATAGTTGCGAGTGCTTTAACTGATGGTTTGAGTATTTCAAAAGAAAGTTTTGTAATTGTAGTACGGTTTTTTTGCTTTCACGAGGAGGAAATTTTCTGATGCTAAATGTTTCGAGATGCTATGTTATCATGTGTAGGATTTGAACTGGCCGGAAGTTAATTAATTATTTTCCGTGCACTGGATTTTCTCAGGTTTCAGATTTTGATCGTTTTTTTAAGATAATCCAGGTGTGCTTCGTGCTTCCTAATACGGGTTTTGTAATTTAAAACACGAAAATAAATTGTTAAATTTTTTTAATTCCAGATGGCACTTGCAAGACCGATCTTCTCGAAAATAGTAATTTACTTTTTTAAACAAATTCGTGATTAACGATAAATATGATGATGATAAGAATTAAGGTTAAGGAAAAGTAAAAGTAAGAAGATTCTATTCTGAACAAAAATGTTGATTTTAAATCAATCATTTCGCTAAGGCATGCGTATAGTACCCTAACGATTGTGTCAGATAAATAGACATTCACTTGGAATTTCCCATTTAGCAACTCAATGGAAGTCAACGTTTCTCCGACGTCCTGTAATGGGAAGAATTAAAAACAATTACAACAAATTCAGCCCATATATACCGTATAACTTATGCACTCTAACTTTCTAATTCCAGATAAAAAATTATTTACAATACCCATTCGATCAATTATTCTAATGTTTCTGTGACTTCTTTGTAAAAGGGCATAACTCTATTTTTTATCAAAATTGAAGTAATCATAGATTGCTAATGCTTTGGAAAGAGCTTTTAAGGGTAGAGTACAATGAAAAATTGCCAAAAAATGTACTTTTTTTACTATTTTTCAAATTCTCTAATTTACAATTTATGCTTACTGAAATGTAAATATGTTTAAGTAATATAAAAATAAAGAAAACTAAAAATTTTCAGCTTATTTTAATCAATTTCTGCAG
>JAWWEN010024804.1:0-17433 GCA_035582955.1 Sycophila texana | reverse complement strand
ATTTATTTGTTTCAATCAAATATTAATTGAAACAACTAACCATCGATTTCGATTTCTTACTTTTTTTTTCAGTGTATATAATTAATATGGCGGCATAAAGTTATATATTATTATTAAGTGCGCAGGAGGCAAAACTTTTCAAGTATTCCCTTAGTTCAATACAATATGAATCTTTCATCTTGAACGTCGAACGATCGGAACTTAATAATAATAATAATCGATTCTTTACGTGCGTCGCATGGAATTTTTTTTCTATGAAATCTATGACATCCTACAAGAGCAGTCTATCCTACTAGAGCAGGATAGACTGCTCTTACAAAATTTTGTGACCATTGCATTGTTCGTGGAAATAAAAGACGGCGCAGTGCCGAGGTTCGATTGACTCGTAAATTGTAACAAGTGCTTAGATTTTTCCTAATGGAGTCATAACGAGCAGGTATTTCCGATCGTTAGAAATTTACCGTTTCTCTTCCTCGTGCTATTCTACCTTGGAGTGCACGCAGGTATACATGTACAGACACGCCCGGCTTTTCTTCGGCTCCGAAGGAGTGATTCAATGCAGACGCATTGTTTATATTTTCCGATTCATCAGCGCGCCGAGTTCCGATCGCCGCGGTTCATTAACACATTCGAGATTAGCGATGCGAAGATGATCGAGAGAATTTTAAGTAGTAGGCGGTGTGGAAAATTTTTTTAATGGTGGTTTGATGTCGTCGCGTAATGTTGCAGTATACAAGGATTTTGGAGGTCGTAAAAAAAGGCGAAGGATTAGTTGGTATTAACAATCGCTGCGGCTAATGACTGTTTAACGATTCAAACGTTTTTGTTTGATTTGTGACGTTAATGCTTCGGTGTGCTAGAATTTAAATGTTTATGTTGTTTTTTTTCTCAGGGATATATTATAATTTTCCTCGTTGAAAAAGTAATAAAAAGAAAATTAACAGCTGCCTCGTTGTAACAAACAATCATTATTTGTGATTAATATTAAAATAAATGATGAAATGAGGACGTGCGTCGAGGATTTTATGAATAACAAGAAAGTTTATTTTTTAATTAATATTATACTTTGAATTTTATTTTATATACGTTTTTTTTGATAAATTCAAATTGTTTAATTAATAGTATCCATGATAACGCTACATGCATACGCTCATAATTACGACGATAAAAAATCTATAATTACAATATTTACACGTTTTGTTTACAATACAAAGCTTACGCTACTACTCAGTTCGTTTAAGTGACGGGCAACAAATGTCACTGTAACATTTGGATCATCTAGACGCATCCATGTCCATTAAAAACTTCCTCTGTAATTTTTTAGGAACATAAAATAGGCTTTTACAAATTCGCTCTTTTATTCAATTAAAATAAATTTTTGTTCATCTCGCACGCTTTTCTTATCGATAACGCAACAAAGAGAAATTAATTATTTTTTATGACTAATAAATTTAATATCGCTAGGATGTAACTCCTTTTTGTTTATAAAAAATAGATTGTTTACAAAAGTCTGAGTATAGGAAGGCTATTAGAGTTTTATATAGTATTAACTAAATGAGAAACGCAGAATCTGAAGAGGTCCTCGTTTCTCATGTTAACATAATCCTGAGATCAACTTTGATTCTCGCTGCATGAATGATGCAGGAAAAAACTTATTTAAGTTGGCTGGTGCAAAATTACATAGTTTATGATTTGGTGAAAGAGTTTAAAATATTGCGTTTAATTTACTTCGTGATTGACTAATATTCGAGCTAGTGAATACGTAATATATACATAATTTTTAATTGTCTACCTATCTCATGTTTTTTATCCTTACAATACCTTAGTCTGAATTTTATTTAGATTCATTCCGACGCGAATGAAAATAAAAGAATTTCGATTTCGATGAGAATTTAGAAATTAAAAACTTTCTTCTGCAGTTAAAAGCGGATGTGACAGATGTATTTATTGCGGAAATAAATCCGACTAAAATCTTAATTTACAAAACAAATCAGTTTAATCAATGTAATTTTCTACGTATATCAGTCATTTGAATACCTGAATGAGTACAGTGATATTTGTGACTTGTGACAATAACTACGTTACATAATAATAACTATTACATTGCTGCATGGAATGTATATCAATTATGCAGGAATAAATGATAACTGTTTTGAGTGAGATTGTCACAACCTCTTTTAAATAAACAAATGAAAACAACAAGATTTAGTAATATGAAGAGTTAAATTAGTATGGGATTCATTAAAAAAATGAATATTTCAAGCTTGCTTATAAATAATAATGACGTAGACTAGCTCCGGCACACGCGGTTAGACCAAAATTAAAAAACACTCGTAAATTCGCAATCTACGCGACGCTAAAGAAATGTGAAAAGAAGCCTACGCACATTAAACTTTCGGGATTCGTACATCTTTACGTATACACTCTACAACAATAAGTATGACACACTTTTATTAATAGACGATTATTTAATTCTAATATACGCGTAGACCCTTCCTTCCAAGTTCTCCGTCGAATTTTCGTTATATCTAGTAGAATCATAGATAGATATGTGAAGTGTGATATTTGTTTCCGTATACTTTGAAATGGAAGTATTTTGCAAGATGAGGGTGAAGAAAGTGAATTTAAGTATATATTATCGCGTAATGCGCCACCCGTCATCGCTCCAACTACAAGATAGGCGCGCAAATTATTTACAAATTGTCTAACTACGTACACATCGTGACTCAATATTAAGAAGCTTGACTCCGTAATGTTGCTGCCAAACGGTCCCGGTTAATCCAGGTGTTTTAATCTCATCTTCATTCAGATTTCCCCCGTAGACACGTGCCACATCAGGAAAACGCCACGTGGCGGCGCCTACTGCGTAGTTATCAATTCCTCATATGTACAAACGATGAATCTTCGTAAGAATGCCAGCCTCGGGCTAAACTCAAGACGAATCTATTAGCCATACTTCACGGCTATACGCTTAACGATGTCAATTTGCGTCCAGCATCGAGAAAAAAAAACGGCCATGCGAGTCCGACTACGTGACCGTGGAAACCTGCCGGTCGGGTCGCAGGCCACTGCCAACTTCTAGAGTCAGGCGCGAGCGGGGGAGAGGGCGAACGTCGCGTTCTCCCGGAAGTCCTCGTCCTCGTCTTTGGCGCCGAAGGCCGTCGGGGTCGCGCCGAGCCTCAGCAGCTCCCGCGCCAGATCCTTGTCCAAGTAGCAGGCGATGTCGTAGGCGGTGTAGCCGGAGTAGCTTGTAGCGTCCAGGTGAGCCCGGCAGTCTCTCGCCAAGTACAAGCCGACCTCCCGCTGGCCGTGCTCCAGTGCCAGGTGCAGTGCCGTGCGTCCGCCCATGAGTTCGTGAGCCTCCACGTCGGCACCCGTTCGCACCAGCTGCGACACCAGCTCCAAGTGGCCCTTCGACGCCGCTGCGTGCAGACACGTTTCGCCTGGAAAGACACAAACAGAACCGATTTCGTCATTAGTTGGTGGACTTGACCTTTGGGTTTTTTTTATGTACGCGCGGCCGTTTTCGAGAAAAAATCTGATGATTCGATATGGCCAGGAGGAAATTCGCGAATAAAGGAAAATGTAGTAAAAAAAAAGTGCACTGTGAGTCACGATAAAAATTGGTCTATCCAACGTGTATCTTTGTTGTGAGTCATGTGTACACTTTTTTTACGTTTCTTCATATTGCAAAGTTTTGCCGCGTACGCCGCGCTTTATGTAATAGCGGCAATTTTGAGTACGCGCCGTGGGAGTGTTTTTATTAATGAAAAATCTGTGAATTGAATACTGATACATGTTAAGTGTTTACTACTCTCTCATTGAAGAGAGAGACTCGTGACGTAAAAAATACTATGGATTATAAAGAAGCTGAATGTTAATTGCGTAGGTCCAATATGAGAATGAATAAATTTTACATAAACCGTTGACTGAAATTCCTGTACCTTTCATTGGACTCTGACAGAAAATGTCGGAAAGAAATTGCTAAAGTCGTATTAAAAAAATGAATCACAGGCGAAGTACGATCGACGATTAAAATCTGCTGAATCGCTTAATGCTGTTACTCATTTGTATGTACAAGTTTGGAAAAAAGTGAAAGGCGTGACTTTTTGAATAAAAATACACCGTAAATTCTAAATTTAATTTTGATTTCATTCAGTTCCGCATTAGTATTTCAAAACTTAAAATTTTGCATTACCAGTGTGACTTTAAAGTGGACATCTTTCAAGTTAATTAATTATAAAAGTTAATTTTTTTTTTCAAATTGTTAATGTACTGCGTAAAAGACGCGCCAAGGTGTTTTCATTGCGGGAAATACCATAATGTTGTGGAACAGTGAATTTAAGTTTGCATCATTTTTAAATTTGCGAAACAGTATTTAAGTCGTAAGTTAATGCTCAAAAGTAGATTTCCAGACACTCTACCACTTTCCGGGATTCCCGAGAATTTTATCAAACTTACTGGTGTCTTTCGCATAGACTTGGGATATCGTCATTCTTTTAAATGCGACTTTTATAACAGCTAAATCCTTTCGATGTTTAAAATGAAATACAATTTTTCTCAAGGATTAAAATAAAAAATTTAACGTTGCATTATTTTTAATTGTGCAGCTCTAAGAAATACTGTTATTTGTAACAGATTTAAACGCTTTGTTACAGCTCTTTTTATCTCGGCAAAAAAATCGCTTGTTTATCTCAACATAAATAATTGTCAATCTAAAAAATCGATTATTTTAAAGCGATTCCACACGCTGATTGAACAAAAGAGAAAAACGTTAATTAAATCACATTGTAACGGATTATTTCATGATGTCATTCACACTATTAGGCGTGCGATCAACTTTCGAAATTCGCCCATATCGCTTGGGGAATTCCAAGAGGCTCGTCCAATTCTTTGCTCGTTTGGCATGAAACTAGGCGCCGTCAGAAGAGTCCGATAAGACTATCAGAAAAATCATGAAAAACTTTTTCTACATGACGAAAAGTTACTTAATGTTCGCTCTTTTTTTATGATAAGGACTGTACAGCAGTAAAAAAAAAAAAAGAAAACTAAAAAGGAAGATGCAAAAAATGACAACTTCATGGAAATTGGTTAAGTAAACTGAATTCACTACAAAAGGCTACACTTGTTTTTGTTTTTTTATCATTTGGACATTTGGATCAACAACATTTTTTTTCGGTCATCATAAAAAAACATCAAAAGAATCATAACTAAAAATGTCTTAAATTCTCATTGTAAAACTAAATTTCTGTTAAATTTCAAGTGACAAGTGATCAAAATAAAAATGGAATCTATGGAAACCGACTCTGTCGAAGAGTTGTGGAGGTAAATATAAAAATCGTTATTTCGCAAACGCTTAAGCTTCCATCAACATCGCCAGAAACTATCGCTAAAACATTCACAGTTACAATCGCGCGCGTGGGTTCTTCCCACGGTCACCGTCTCTCTTTTCCATTGAAACCATTTCATTCCTTCCCAAGCGAACGCTACAAATCCGAGCTATCCTATCCCCGCAAGAAGCACATTCGCGGCGCGTAACAGAATAAAAAAAAAAAAAGAAAAAGAAGGAAATTCTCGCTCGTTACACTTGCACAGTTAGCCGTACAACATCACCGACATAACAGTAAATAACCGCTTGCCTATCCCATACACTAGCTATGACGACTATGACCACGGCTACGACCAGGAAATGTCGGACGGCATATTCGGCGGCGGCAGCAAGAATGAGGACAAGAAGCCGGCCACCAGCGGCAGCTGCGATCCCTCGAAAAAGGCACCCGAGAAAGCTAACCAGCAGCAGCCGTGCCCACAGAAGCCAAAGAAGCCCGCCTGCGAGCCGGTGAAGAAGGAGCGGCACGCCGAGAAGAACAAGGCGAGCTGCTCGCGACCAAAGGCCAAGAAGCTCGTCTGCCCTAGCGCGGAGAAGAAGGCCCAGAAGAAGGTGAAGCGCGCGGCGTGCGGCGGCGTCGTCAAGAAGAAGAAGAAGCCACCCTGCGGCACGCTCACCAAAAAGCGCCACTCCCGCAAGAAGAGCTCGATGCCGCGCTCCCGCAACCCCTTCATCATATTCTTCCTGAAGACGCTGTACAAGCAGAGCTCGAAGAAGCACGTGACGGAGGTGGCGCGCGAGGCCGGCAAGAAGTGGTGCAGCATGTCCAACGACCAGAAGAAGGTCTATCAGAAGATGGCCAGTCTGGAGCGTCGGCGACGCTGCAAAAACGCCCAGCGCCAGGCGCGCAAGGAGCAGCGCAAGTGCTGAATCGCGTGCGCCTATACGCCCTGCCTATCCCGTCGTGTGATTGATCGTGCGATGTAGTGCAAAGCCTCGTGGAACTTGTTGTGTAGTAAATTATTCGCGCGACTCGGTAGGCCTCTAGTCGCTTCTGTTGTAGTCTATTAATATCCCTTGTGAATAATAAAAACGCAAAAAATAGAAAATGAATAAAGAACGCAGAGAACGCCTTGATTTCATTGCGGAGATAAGGGCTAATTAAGCGCTGATTATTATTTTTTTTTTTTTTTTTTGCGTCGCAGAGCCTCAGGAAATCATTATGAGCAAGCGCGAGCGGCGAAATCTCTCGAGATTGATTAAAATCGTACGAGAAAGAGAGAAAGAAGCAGACGGAGAAGGAGATAGATTCGACTGAGGGCGGTGCGCTTATCGGAATCAGCCGCGACCGTTGACCTTCCGCAGTTTTCTGCCGCAGTCGCTGCACATGCGTATAGTACGGGAGACACTGCGGATTTTACGTGGATTTCCGTCGGCTCGTTTCGATCGAATTTTTTCGCAACGTGTTTATCCGCATCAGTCTTAATTTTCCGCGCAAAATCGCGGATTCTCATATAGCGATTCGTGCTTATCGCGAGCGCCAGTGACGCGATTCGGTGGTATTTACATGTGTAGTATAAGAAAGAGCAGCGGAGAAGAGCCGGCGAGATAAGAGTTATTTTGGAACGTTGCGCAAATTTTGCCGTCGTGCACTTTCTCCCCGAGATAGGCTAACGCTTCTAATCGACATTCTTTTTTTTTAAACAATTATTCAGTTTTTCGGTTATATTGGCTTGCGGACGATTGAGGGCGATAAATTAATTTTCGATGAACCGCTGTGTAGAGTCGCTGATAAAAATATAACTTTACGGTTGACAAGTAATCGGTGTGTAAAGGTCGGCCGCTTCTTTGAGCGAACGTAAGTATGTAAAGCCGAAATGATGATGGCATCGGATCAGTCGCTTTCTTTTTTTTCTTTTTTCAACGCACGCTTTGTAGGTCAGGAAACCACGGAGCGTACTACGTCACGTTTACGCTCGGGATTACCCGTACTTCGATTTCACTTGATGGCTATTTCTAGACACGTGAACAAGCGGGAAAACCTAAAAAGAAATTCGCACTTGTGCTTTCTTCAAACGGCTATACATTCGCTCTAACTTTGGAACATTTGTACTTGCACACAATGGAAATATTATCGTTGATGAAAATATGAAAATGAAAATTAGGAAAAATTGAATTAGTAATGAGAAATTCTAATTGAGTAGCTTAACATGTATCAGTAGTCTTGAAATTAGTATTAACAAATTTTTAAGATACTCACCATGATAGTTGCGTTGCTCCAAATCTTGTGGCATGTTTGGCAAATTTCCATTGATCATACTTTTTTCAAACTCTGTGAGGGGTTCCGTTAAGGCTTTGGCACAATTTACATATCCATGCAAACTCGCAAGATGAAGTGGTGTATTGCCTTGGAAAGTTCTGACTGAAAGATTAGCTCCGGCAAGAACTAATCTTCTCACAATGGTCGGTTGATTAGTGAGTACTGCAAGATGCAGAGCTGTCTGTGCATCGTCGTTTAATATGTCAAGAAGGCATGGATGTGGTGTTGCATTGATCAAATTCAATGAAGCCCTTTCAAGACCTTGAATGATTGTGCAGTGTAAAACCCTAATAATAAAAACAGAATGAAAAATAAATTAATAATCTTTCTCTTTTTCAACTTTTTAAAACATTAAATTATTTCAATATTTTATGAACTTTTTTTTATAAATTTAATAAAATTAACTAAATATTTATTACATATCTATAATAGTAAAAAAAAATTTCCCATGATATCTGTGCTAACGAAAAATATTGAAACAATGAATTCTCATCATGAAGAACTTGGGTTTTTCCCAGTAAAGCTGCTAGATAGATATAGTGTATGCTAGTGTATTTGCTACTTTAAAGTAAAGACCATATAAAATAAGAAACCCATTTTTATAATTCTCTAAGATAAACCAAAATCCAAGTACTTGTTTGTATGCAAATTATTAATTTAAAATTAATTAATTCGTTAGATTACTTACGTATCTCCATCATTGTTTTGTGAGAAAAATAGCTGCCAAGGCTCTCGAATGGACTCCTTATCCTCCACACTTGTAGCAGATACTTTTCCAGAATCGACATTTACTAACTTTGATTCTTGCATGGAATTGACCTGGTCCACTTGCATCTGGTGCAGTGACAGTTGACTGAAAGTATCGCTGAAACCCAAGTCAACGCCGCTGTCCATTATACCCTTGGTAGCTTCCATTGGAGCTGGCTTGATTTCCTCCGACATGCAGCTCAGCGAAAAGACAGAACTACTGCTGCAGCAGGTAGAGTTACTGCCCGAGATGAAACCAGAGTCTCCAGTAGCTGAGTTCAATTGGCAGGAGTCAGTGCTATCGCAGCACTCCGTGAAGCTCTCAGGTAACTGCTGCTTCCACATCTTCGTTAATGTACAAGTAACAGGCTCAAAAAACAAACCGCCGTCGAATGAAGGCAGCGGCGAAAGTTTGTATCACCGAATCTTCAACAATCAAAGGCACTCAGTTGACACGACGCGGCGGGAGTTTCTCTCTATGCAGACAGTGACTACCGCGATGAAGGCAATCGATAGAACGTCCGGAGAGAGATCGAGATATCAGCGTCGTGATTCCGAAGGGAGGCTCATCAGCTGCACCGAAGTCGCGACGACGAATCCTTTGTACATGCTGTCCAGGTAAACCTCGCAGTGTCCGAGTCAAATCTCATTACCACGACACGTACTTTGCGTTTAGCTGCGGCGCGGAACTCGCGATCTGAGACGCTTCTCCGCTCGCGACAGGCGCACGAATGCTCTCGGCGGCTGCTCGACTCGCGCTAATACTCCGCGCGCGTATCTCTGCCTCTTGCGGAATCGGGGAAATTTTCTCGCTCTATCTCTGTCCCTCCGCGCGTTCGCCGTCCCGCTCTGGCGGGTTTTCTGCCCCCCACCCGCCCCACCCGCTAATTGTTGCGGCGCGGCGCTCCGAACGGCCGCGCGCGACCCTCTACCGGCGGCGGCGGACATCTTCGGTAAAAAAGCCCGCGAGTGGCGCGAGTTCCGCTTCCGTTCCGGGAATCGACTGACGATAACTCATTGCTGTGTGGTTTTATGTTTTATCCAGTGTGCTGCTGTCGCTTGATTCTTGAACGTCGTTCCATGCAGAGGGTGACGCTGCGGGCCTTCGCGTCAATTCACTGCCGATTCAAATCGGAGGAAATCGCTGTGTGGCGAATTGTGATGATGGACAAGTGGATTCGGCGATGCAGATCACTTCGAGCAGCGGAATTGCGACGAAATGTGGCCGACATGAGGATGATTGGCACTTGGAGAACAACTGCTTTTCTAAACGGCTTCAGCGAGACGATTCCGGCTTCCGGCTTTCTGAAGGTAATAATAAATTGAATTTTGTCTTATCGACGTGTATTTTGCGAACTATGCTCTTGTAGTTTTATTTGTAACTTGAAAAGACAAAATTTATTCATCTTTGTTCTATGAAAGTTAGGTTTTGCTAATATTGAAATGAAAGTGAAGAAACGCGCATGTCATGGTCGCTCTGATATGCCGAAATTGACGCTGAAACTATAAAGCCACTACATTCTCGTGTAATTTGAAGGATAGCCTTATCAACGTGGAACAAATTTTGAAAAATGGAAACTATAGGCGAAAATGTGATATTGAATCGAGGTAATAATATACAAGAAAAAATTATTTAAGATTTTATTTTTCTACACTTGCTCACCTCCTTATATTATTATTTTGTTATAAATTAAGCCCTAAAGAGATTTTTATTCTTGATGACTTTTTATTTTCAGTGCTGACTAATCGAACTGATAGGTGGAAACATCTTTCGATGGAATCAATGACAAATCGTATGAATTATGTGAAAGTTCTAGCGGCAGATGGTGACCTTGCTAGATGAAGACATGTATGGATGCAATAAATGGCCTTAATAAACCTAAGCAACATTTCAATAAGTTTATAATCAAACTCTTGCATTTTTGGGAAAGACCTATCTCGTGGCTGCTGTATAAGGATGGAGATTTAATTTGAAGCACGAACAACTTCTCAAAACTGCAAATGAAAGTTTTGTTTACTTTAATTTATGTAATATGAATGTCATATTAAAATGAGGACACAGCAAGAGAAATACCCAGAGGAGAGCACTGTACTCTGAAAATGAAAGTCTTATGCATTACTGTTGAAGTATTAATTGACTTGGTCAGCTGTTAAGTAACAATGTTAGATGCATATATTCAAGATGCAAGAAAATATGTTCTTCACTAATGTGACCAAGGGTATGTACCAATGTTTCATTAGGTATTTTTTTATTTAATAATGCATACTAATTTTTTACATAACGTAATAACAAATTAATAAAATTCCACTTTACAGCTTTTTATAATTAAATCTCAACTAATCTGCAAGTTTAATTGAAAATAGTAGTGCATATTCAATGCAATCAATTTGCGTATTTTTATTTTTTATTAAAAATTAACCATGTATCTAATTTAAAAGAGAACTATTTTAATTAACTAAACTATGAGAAAGTATTATCTTTACTATGCACTTTTCCAAAATCCATTAGTACTGCTCTCTACGTTACGCATTCCATGTTATTTCAACATGCAAAAATTAAACTTTCTGTTTATTTTGAATTTTAAATTACAAAGGATTGAAAACGTGTGTATTATATTAAATAATTTTAGATTTTACATCATAGAAACGAATTAAAAAAATACATGTAACTTGAAACGTGCCAAAGGAAGGAAAAGTGTTTAAATTGAGTTAAGAGTTGTAAATAAGTATTAAAGTTGCATGCAAAATAAGTATTTGAGAATTAAATGAAATCTTCCGAAAAATTCAAAAATTGGAAAAATGCAAGCGCGAGAAAAAATATGCTACTTGAAAAATGGGCCGCGTTGCACTTCTCCTGTATGTACATGTGTAATGTTCGCATAGTACTACGTGAAAGCGTCGCATCGGTCGGACCGGTCGAAAGGTCGCTTTTCCACCGACTTCTCTGAATAATGCGCATAAAGTTATTTATTTGATTAATTTGTTTTAAGTTTTTTATTAATTACATAATTAAATTTATTAAAAAGTATACCTAGGTATCGCATTTTAATAATTTACCAAAAGATTAAGAATAAATAAAAGAAATGCATTTAAACCCATAACTGCAATTGGAATAAAAAATAAATAAAATTTCTCTATACAATTAAAATTAACGTAAAAGCGTAATAAAAATTAATTAATGTATTTACCAGATTAGCGCACTAGACTCACGCTTCAAATAATCTATTTTAAAATTTAAATTTATTGTCATAATGAAGTATCATGAATTTCAAAAAAATAAAAATACGCACATTGAGAGAACTTATAACTGAAACTAAGTAAGTGACATAACGCAAGAAGAACGAGGAATGCGTTTGCAGTAAAATTTTTTTGAAGAAAGTGTTGGTGTAGTGTAAGACCGACGTAAGCTATCCCGCGCACTCTGCAGCCTACAGTCCGCCTCACCTTATAGTGTACTCGCGACTCACACAGTCTCGATTCAGTGGCAGCACGTGTTTGTGAGCAACTGGCCGAGGTCCGAGAGTCGTGCGCGTCTCTCAGTGCGAGGATCACTTTCAGGCGGTTCGGGCGGCCACCTTCGATCTCACTCACGGTACACATACGTATAATACACACGCCCGCATTCTTTAAGCTGAACCGCGCCAAAATGTTCCAGGGTGATTTTGTGATTGGTGTTGGTGAATCGTTACTTTTCTGTTAGAAACACAACTAGGATTCTCAGCGTTCCTTTGGCTGTGACCTTAGCATTTTAGAAAAGGGAGGAAAGCATGCGTCAACTCCGGAATTTCAAGGCTGCGCGAGAAAATTGAATTTAATGTACATTCGGTTAATTATGTTTAATGCAGTGGTTGAGCCGCATCCTTCGACATTTGCTTGAACCAACCAATTCGCTTGGATAAAGCAGAGCAGGAATTCTTTGGTGTAAATAACAAATAACGCCTTACATCCACCTGATGGAGGACGTGAAAATATTTTAAAATCGCTTGAGTAAATTTCCATTAATTAGATGTATTTTACATCAATTTGCCTATTTATTGGCTGAATTGACATTTTAAATACAGTATCACGCCTTGTTGAAGGAATACATTGTTTTCGTAAGTTCGTTAAAATGTTAAAATAGTTTTCCAATGTAACAATCGGTTAATAGACTTTTAAATAATTTCACCATAAATTTGTAAAAAAAAAGGCTTTTAACATTTTAACAGCTATAGTTTGTGATGTGTACAGAATACCGACTCGTCATCAAGAAATAGAATCTTCTACATATTTATTTGCAAACAATGCAATCCGTGTATGTTTATCTTAAATACGCAGATTCAGGAATAGATCGAATGTCTATGAGTATATACAGTTGTGGAATCTGGACTGTCTTATTTGCGGAGTTTACTTTATTGAGAACGGGAGAAAATCTGAGAGAACGGCAAAACGAGTATCGCCTGTCGGCGGATCCACTTTACCTCTTGCTTTTGTTTACGCCTCCATGTTATACCTGCTTTGACCTTTTTCTTCTCAATCATTATTAATCTACTAACTCTTCAATCAATCGCTATCGCAACACTAATTAGCAGTGTCTTTTGCATTTATTAGTTACACTTCGTCATTAATTATGGCATTGGAAATAATCAAACAGTAATTAAGTTATGTGACGTGGTTAAAAAGACTGGATTATTGGCAAAGGAAAATGTAAAGCATTTAATAACACTAGAAGAATTTCATTGCTACATACATTTTTTTGCATGTTTTTACAACATGATGTGTTTTCAGTACTATGAAAAAATGTCACTAAAAATGTCACTCCCCGTAATTATACATAAAATAACAGCTATTGTAAATATTCTGACGAAGCAAATTGTCTACGTCGCCTTTTCCCATGACGCAAACTCAAAATTGAAACAACACAAAGAATGAATTACTAGGCTTTTTAAAAGGAAAAGTGACGCACGGTGTACACTGATAAGTACCCGAGTACTTTATGTTCTATTCGAAATTTGATGAAAATTGCCGCGCAAATATCAGTCTTTGAAAAACACGGAAATCCGATTAAAACCCGGTATAAAATAAAAGTAATAAAAAATATTCACCTTCGATAACTAAGCGCATTTTAAATTAAAAATAATAAACATAATAAAGAATTAAGTTCATTATACTAAAATTTTTTACTTTCAACAGGAAAAATGAATAACTGAGGGAGAGGAAGAGGACGCGATTTTCGGCTTCGGCAAAGGAAGGAGTAGCTGCAGCGGTACGACTGTAAACCAAGCTGGTGCACTTTTGACAAATTATAGCCAGCAGCAAGATGACGAGCATAAGGGAAGAAGAGCTGCAGCGGGAGAGAATCAAAAGGATGTTCAGCTGGAGCAATGGATTAACGAGGTATTTTATTTTTTATTAATTCCTGCTTATTAACTACTTAATTTTAGTTTCTACAACCATTTGGTGGTACAGGAAACCGGTTAGTGCGCTGCTTACGTATAGTACTGGAATGTGAAAAGACACCAGTCGATAAAAAAAAAATTGCATCTCTGCAAATGGAGAAGCCATGTGTTAGCTTCCTTACCTAACTGACTTTCCAACGGATCCGCGCGAGAATAAACGTACGACACATCGATATCGACGCAAACAACAATATCGTCTTCTTAGGGCCTCGTAAAATTGGTAATGAGCGTATCACAAGTGCAAGTTTGTCGTCGAATCTTGACCTACAGCAAACGTTTAACGGTCTACTAATGTTGTCCCATACCCTAATTAAACTCGTACCATACCTGAATGCAGCCGTAAGTAGGACTTTCTACTTTCTTTCTAAATTTTAACGGTTCCCATGTGGCATTTTCGAAACGAACCGATGCTCCTCCTTAATATATGTATCCGCGGTATGTTACATGAGTAGGATATTTGTACATTTTATTATATCAAACTCGCTTTTCATCGCTTGCATTTAGTAATATTTTCCGTTAAAACAAAACGTTTGTTAGGCAATAATAATTTCTGCGTATCTTGCCGTTGAAATATTCTAAAAAATGCTCCAAAAACATAAGTGCGTGGTAAGCAGAATAAACTCCCGGATGCAGCTGAATTTTTACCTCTTAAGTATATGTTGACATTTCTGGTGATTACCACATAATACTCTGTCTAGGCAAAGTAAAGATTGTAACTAAAAATGTGCAACATCTCATTAATTTTCCATTTACCTAAATTCTGACTTTTAGTGGACAGTTCGTCGATCGCCTGCCTCTTTATAAAGCGGTATGAATTGTCACCGTTAGTAGAATTACATTCTAATCAGGAATAGCGTTTATTTCGTCTTTAAGTGGTATATTCTTCATCAATACCTCAATATTCGATAAATTTTTTAATAAAAGATATTTTAAATTTTGTAGGTCTTTATTGGAGAACAGTTCTTAACATTCGTATTATAATTTTCGTTCATCATTGGCAGTCGCAAAGTTTGCGAATTTAAGTGTACGATTATCGAAGGATCAATAAGTATAAGTGGATAATAAAAGATAAAGTTTTAATGCAGATCGCTTGTCATTTGCACACAATAAGAGACACTGTAATGAATGACGTATTAACGTCGACCCATTTAAGTATTGGAAAAGTTTTCGAAAAATAATATTGAATATTTAACTATAAGTTGAATATATAGTTCTGGTGTAGGAATTCTGACTTACCGATTAAATCTTCATTCAATAAATGAAACGCAGGTGGCAGCACAAATGTTGTTTTGGAGCTCGAGACTTCTACCTATTTTGATCGGTTTATACTTACATCTTTTAGACGAGATTTTCTTGTCTTAATTGACCATATATGATCAGTGATATGATATGACATGTTAAAAAAAGACGCAAAAACAAGGAAAAGAGCAATGAACATTATTGAAAATTCCAATTTTTATTATTCGAATCACGGAATCACGGTGGTTAATTCAATTCTCATGAACGACTGGCCAATCAAGTACTGATCGCGTATGTAACAAGTACGGACGCATACACCTCGCTCTCTTATCCTTCCTAGGACTTATATAATATGCAGCAGCGGCTGGATCGATAAATTTTCGTATTTCAAGACGTATATTCAACGAGTTTAAAAATGTCTCAGTAACGTCGAGCACCATTAATGCAACCAGTACTTAAAATACTTCAATTTGTGAAAAAACAAAAGCTTGATTTCTTATCATTCACTAATTATTTTGTTCGACTTTTCCCTTTTTATCGTATCATCTTAAATGCACTATAACTCTTCTTTTGCTTTTTCGAGCAAAATTTATTTCTCGATTCTGTACGATTTGTTTTACTTTGCAGTCTGGAATAAAACCGAGGAGATTATTGACTTTCGTTTTACACAAAAATTAAGTCTTTAAATGTCAATTCCAATTTTGTTAGGTAGCATCCGCGTAAGTGCAGTAAAAGTGACACAAGCAATAATTGAGCAATTTTGATAATTTCTGTTGCTTTATCGTAATTAAGAGGTGGCCGCACAATTCCGCTGCTCTTGTAAGCTTAGTTCCAATATGCCGCCGTTACTGCGTGACGTAAGTTGTTAGAAAGCAACTTCAATATCTGCGCGGGATCCTCTTCGTTTAGCCCCATTCTCCTTCATTCCCACAGTATCTTGACGTTTCAGTTACATTTGTTTTCTTGGTGTTCGACACTTTTCATAGTGCATTATAATTCATTAATTGTGCCCATTATTTCATAAAAGTTACTCTCACTTTTTTGCAAAAATGACTGCGTGCCCAGTCATCCGTTTTGAAAAATTGCATCGAACATTGTAAAACTTACGACTTTTCCGAGTACTTTTCACAACGTTGTGTGTTAATTTTTACCAAACAGATCGCTCGATTCAAAGATTACCGAGCAAGCACCATGCATTAATTTTTCAGAAAGAAAATTCGTAATCAATTCAGGAAAATATTTCTGATGCTCCTCGGATAGCACATCAACTACGTAATGTACCGATGCATCGGAAAATCCTAAGAAATCGGAAGATTCGAAAATTATCTTGAAAGTTTGAGAGTGACAGGTGAGCGAGCAGCAAAGATCCGGTCGTCCTCGGACGTGGCGCACGCGAACTCATACCCGACGAGCTTCATGGACTTTCTCGCAAAGCGCAATTGTGCAACGGTCAACGTGATGTAATCTGACCGAGCGATTAAATAACTCCGAGGATGGTGCATCGGCTACCGATGCCCATTGTCCCGATTCGGCTTAATGGCACACAGTAACTAAAATTATCGACACCCACTCGGTAGATTCCAAGTATTCGCATTTAATTATATACACAGCGAGTTCAAGTTGCAGTCAAGTTGACTGCGATGTCAGTGAAGTGCAGAGCAGCGAACCTGTGAACTTGAATGAGGGCTTAGTTAGACAAGGTTGCTTTTATCTATTGTGTTTCTAATATTCTTACATTATGCATTTCCTCGTGCAGAAAAATGATTTAATGCACTTCGAAGACTCAATTTGCTTCATTGTCTGCGCGCAGTTTAATAGCAAATAAATGCATAAATAAGTCTATGAAGGAGGAAAGAAAAGAAGGAGTAATAAAGTAATCAAAAGGCCGTTGAACATCGATTTTACTGACAAGGTGTATACTGAACGGTAGGCTAAGAAAATAATAGTCAATTAGAGAAGTGAATTAACAGTGGCATTTATTTACTTCTTAGAAGTATGTAATTACTCGAGTTTCTTCTTTTAAAAATACTAGCGTAAAAAATTTGTTGAAGATAACACTGCTTTTTCCGATTTCTTAACCATTAAACACGTTAAAAAAAAAAAAAAATTGCTCAACGCGCGTTTATTTTTAACTTAATTACTACTCTGAATGAAAACGTAAGATTGGACTTTAGTTTTGTCGCTTTATTTCTAAAAGTATCAAATTTACTCTCTTCGATTGACGATATATTTTTTACCCTCGTGCAATCATAATATTATTGAAATAAGTTATACTAAGCAGTGTCCATCTAATAAACCTACAAACTCTAAATTTGACAGCATTTTTCAATGTAAATAATTTCTAAATACCTAATCTATATAAT
>JAWWEN010024773.1:0-17443 GCA_035582955.1 Sycophila texana | reverse complement strand
AGCCACCGCGGCCCTACTCCGGCCCATCCCCACTCCCTTCGCGTGCGCGGCGAGACTGAGCGCGCCCGGAGACAAGATAGAGAGAGAGAAAGAGAGAAAGAGGTTAGGCCGACGGAGAGCACGTCTCCGACGGAACAATAAACGAAAAATTTAATAAGCGATTAAAATAAAAACAAAAGTTAATAATGAACTGAGATCTAAATTCATTTTAATGATCGAAATATATATAACTGTAGATAATCGAGATCATCACTCAAAATTTTTTCCGAATATTTTCCGAGTATAATTTTTTGAGACTAGTTTCAAAGCTAGAGCGTTTTGTCGCTCCCAACGAAGAAAAGCACGTTTCAAAACATGCCGATTTTAATTTGCCATTTTTAAAGTACTAGAGAAAAGTAAACTCTTCCAAAATCTGATAAACTTAAGGTATCGAACCAATGATACCTCAAGTTTATCAGGTTTTGGAAGAGTTTACTTTTCTTTAGTGCTTTAAAAATGGCAAATTAAAATCGGCATGTTTTGAAACGTGCTTTTCTTCGTTGGGAACGACGGTTTCAAAGTGGAGCTTTTTCCACTTTTTGACATTTTATTATACTTTATTTTTGAGAAATTTCTCGTAGAATTTAAAGCATTATAAAATATGCAGGAGGGATCCCAAATGGAGGAGGGACCTTTAGCTGAATCTGCGACGACGGCGATATATTTTTTAAATATAGAGAGCTATTATTCAAGCTCTAGTAGCCATTTTTTTATGTTTAAACAATTGCTATCGTTCGTGTTGACGTCACGCACTACGCAGAAACCCAATTAATTATTTTAATTTATGATCTTGTACTATGATAAACATTCATAAAATTTTTCTTAAACTAACATTAATTTTATTATTTATTTATTTAATATACCTATGCCAAAAATAAAAAATGCGTTTTAATTAAATTCGTAAATCAGAGACAGCCATTTAAATTTGCAATTTGCAATTTGCATTACCTATATATTAACGCTTATATTAACGTGGCATTCCCGTCAGTCCCGTCACTAAACGTGTCTATCTATGGAATACGAAACACGGAACAACGAAATAATACTTTTTGAAAGACCTTTATAAACGTCTTGACAAAATTTGTGATGTGGCTGTTGGCTGTATCTTGCACCTTGAGAGTTTTCCGCTGATTATACTTTAAAGTTTTGAATAAAGCTTGTTGATCACATAAAAATTTATAATAATTTATATTTTTATTTATTTAAGAAAAGTAATGAAAATGTTTTTGGAAATAAATTTTGATGATTTCAAAAGAATGAACAATCGACAAGTAAGTTATTTTGTTTATATATACTAAAAGAACTTATTTTCTTCAGTTTTAAAACTAACAGATGCTTGATCTTTTTGAATAATGAATAATAATAAATAACGATTAATATTTCTTATACTGAATTAAAATTAATACTGCATACTTTTTTTTAAGTTAAAGAAATATAAGCTACAACGTAAAAGATAAAATTGCTTACATTTAATCAGTAAGAAAAATACCATATAAAAGTACATTTTTATACTACAATTTTATACAAAGCTACATCTAAAAATATATATTTACTATTATTTTTTAAATTGTATTTTCTATTTTAAATAATATCTTTTTTATTTAATTTTTACTTTTGCAATTTCTCTTAAATTTAATTGATTATACAAATTGGAGGTTATGTTTTAATAATATTAGATTGGATTTAGTTTTACAGGTTTGATCATAAATGTATAATTTCATTTAAATTAAATTTGTATTTAGATTTGTTATTTTATATTTCTCTGGCTTCTCGGCAGAAGGGTACAGCTTCATATTTTGTGAAATTTAAGATAAGCATGGGCCATGAGTCTTTGGAAAGTAACGCTTTGAGCAAAAGGATTTAACTGACTCTTTTCAGTAAAAGGAGACCAAAAAATTTTAAACTTAAATAACTTTAAAACATAAAAAGTAGAGTTATTACTGTTAGTATATTAGCCCTCTGTTTTGGAAAACCACAGTTTTAATGATAGTATTATTTTATTATTATTTCAATATCAAAAATCTAATAATAATTGTTCTTTATTTTAGTTTTTATATCAGCTTTTGAGCTTTGGAATGATAGTATCATCAGCTTTAATGATATGGAAAGGTTTAATGGTGGTTACTGGAAGTGAAAGCCCGATTGTTGTTGTATTAAGGTAAAATTATAATAATACCATAAATTTTTGTTATAATCTAAATGATCTAAAAGATAAATTCCTCAATAATTTTAATTTAGTGGAAGTATGGAACCTGCTTTTCATCGTGGAGATTTACTGTTTTTAACAAATTACAATGAGGAACCTATAAGAGTTGGAGAGATAGTAGTATTCAAAGTAGACGGTCGAGATATACCTATTGTACATCGAGTTATGAAATTGCATGAAAAGTGAGTTTGTTTTTTAATTATAATAAAATTAAGCACTTGAATTTTATAAAAAAATGCTTTTTAATTCTTTGCAGAGGAGGAGAAAATAGCACAGTTAAATTTCTAACAAAAGGTGACAACAATTCCGTTGATGACAGAGGATTGTATGCACCTGGACAGCTGTGGCTTACGCACAAAGATGTTGTAGGTCGAGCAAGAGGATTTTTACCTCATGTTGGAATGGTTACTATATGTATGAATGAATACCCTAAATTTAAATATGCAATTCTTGGAACGCTAGGTCTATATGTTTTGATACATCGAGAATAAGTGTGAAATACTTGTTTAATAAAATTTTATCAATAAATTTTTTTTCCCATATTTTTTAAGGGATGCTTCACTCTATTCCGGATATCACATACATGTTGGTATTGCCATGAAATATAATGCATATTGCATGAGTCACTTAATAATAAAAAAACAAAATTAGAAAATCATTAAAAATAATTTTTGTTGAGTAATATTTTTATATTTTTTTTTAATTTTTATTAAGTGGCAATGTAACGAATAAAGTCACATGATTAAAAACCTAATGTTAACTGTAAATAATATTAAATATTTAAATTGTATATTATTTTATTTTATTTTTAAATATACCCGCCAAATCAATCTTATTACCTATTCCTTTAGCCAGAAATATAACCCTTATAATCGAAACGTAAGCACAATTATGTAGGATTGGCGCCTTGGCGGGTTGCGTATTGCGCAGACGTGAAGCTCTATACTTCAAGTTTCATTGTATTTTGGAACTTCCATTTTCTATACTCTTACATGTATATAGATGTATACAAATCTAAAAAGGCAGAGACGAGTTTTAGCCTTCTAGCATTTTCGCTAAACTGTCATTTCTGAAGTTTCGTCTGCTCATTATTTTATGTCGATGTTTGTGTGCATTTATATATAAAAATAAACACTTTGTACGCCGTTCTGAGTGTAAAAATATGCAAACAGATTGTTAAGTTTGCTAATCATAATAAGAAAATAAACAAGAATTTTTATGGAACAAAAGTACAACTCTATATAATAAACGTAAGAACAATAAACAACAATGTAAATAATTAGTCTCATTATTCATGATTTTTTATTAAAAATATTTATTATAATAGAATTAACAATTGTTAAAATTATTGATAAAATATAATGAATATTATTGATAAAATATAATCCATTAAAGCTTTGCTTTCTAATGTCTTTTATTTTATGTCAAATTGTGTTTATAAATCTAATTTAAAAACTAATGTATTATTTTGTCAGTAACTAAAGAGGTTATTTTTGATAAAATAGAGAAAGAAAAAGTAATGTCAATTTGCAGGGACATATGGTACTGAGTAAAATAGCACAAACAGCATGTATAATAAATTATGAATATTTTTTATTTTAGACGGTTAAGAAGACATGGTTCAAATGGATTGTGTATTGAAAACGGTACCAGTTGATTTAAGAAGCAAAATGGAAGCGCTAGTTCATGATTTGAGTTTAGCACTTGAAGAAAGTGAAAATAATAGCAATATTCGACGACGATGGAGTATACGAAGAAGAGCCCGTTCAACTGGAAACATTTGTAAATATAATATAAGCTTTTTACTATTACAATGTTGATTTAAATGCAACACATAAAATATGTGAAGTAATTTAAAAAATACATAAAATTTATATAAAAATAGCTTTTATCAAAATTGACATTTTCAGCATCATTGCCAGTAATTAAAATATCGGAAGACAGTTCTTCTTCGATGTGTGATATACATGCTCAAAAAGATGAAGAAAGATCAAAAATGAAAATGAAATACCAGTCGGATAGTGATGACACAAATTGTAGTAAATTACTTGGTTGCTATTCAAATTTAAACAATCCAAGTAATGCCGAAAGCGATTCGGTAAACGAAAATTTTACTCCACGAACCACTACACGCCGGAAAAGAAAATTTAAGCGAATGGCTATTGATTCAGATTCAAACCCATCTACATCACAAGCAACTAATTTTGTAGCTTCAAATGGAAAGAAAAAGCGTTTTTTTAAAACTGATTGTGAAAGTCGATACGACGCTATATGGTAAATTAATACATTTTTTAGTTTAAGTAATTTGATTTCGTTTTATTTATGTGCATTGCATACATCTGCTTACTTAAGAATACAATTTGTGGATAATTATTCTTATCATTCAACAGGTGTGGAAAAAGAAAAAGATCGTGTCGAGAACGTTCAACAGACTGCGAAAATAGAGCTAAGACAAATAGAAGTTTGAAAGCTAAAAATAAAGAGAAATCTCAAAATGAAAGTGCTATGGATTGCTCTCGTTTATCGAGCTCAAGCATTTCTTCTAGCGAGTCTGAAGCTGGATTTATTACTAACGACGAAGATCGCGAAGGTAAACAACAATTACACCGATTTTATAAATCTAATAATAAACTAAAGATAATTAGTAGCTCATTAAATATCATTCAGCATGTTTATGCAATTTTTATAGTAATTAAAGATAAAGTAAAAATAAAGATTAAAACAATTCTTCTAAAACTCCAACATTAAGTTAAATTTCAAACATGAAGTAAATTTTGTTAAAAGCTTTTTTATGCCAACAGTTTGTGAACTCAACAAACCACTTCTTCAGAACTATCTTGATGCGATTGCTCTACAATATCCATGAATTGTCGGTATAAAAAAGTCTTCACGCGATTTAAACTCGACGAGTCTCACGATGAATGAAACAAAATAACGTGAAAGCTCTATATCTTTCCTAACTTATATTTTATGTTTAGGCGATGATGAGCAGTCTGATTGGGTTGGAGATTCAACCTGGTGTGATGAAACTGACAATGACCCTGAAGAAAAAATTTGTTTTAATCCACTATTTCATAATCCGTTAGATGGAAACTTAGACCATTCTAACGATGAAATAAAGCGGAATTACAGACAAAGGTTTCCGTGGATTCGAGATGGTTCAAATGGACGCGAAATTCTTGCCGGTCGCAGACATGTTGATAATACTCCGGGATGTTCTATTATAACATCAGCTAATGAAAAAGTATCGAGATTTTTACAGGATCCAAGTCAAAGGGAACTTAGATTACATTCAATTAGACAATTCGAACGCGATAAGTTACGGCGACTCGCTAATCTGTACAGTCTTAATTTAAAAGGTGATTTATCATCTCCTATTTTATATAAAACTAAATACACAACTCAAGCTATTTGTGTAGATCACGTACCTTTAAATAGATTGTCTGATTATAAAAGACTGAGGAAAACTCCTCCAAACTGTCCAAATCTAGATTTTAATTTAGATGCAGAAATTCAAAATAATCTCATGGATAACAACGTCAATACATTAAATCAATTGCCCAATTCGGAGCCTCGGCTGTACCTACCGAATATTCTTCAAGCAAATGAACAAAAAATAGCCGATACACCGCTATCAAAAATACATAATTCGCATTCTAGTTAATTTTTGCAGAAACTTATAATTAAATGAAGTAAATGTAATATAAATTTAGTCAATACTTAAAGAAATATATATATAATATATACTTTATAAAAGTTAAAATTTAAGTTCTATGTATTAGTGAATTAGTATTTTTTAACATGAATTTTGAAAAAATGTGTTAAAGTGTATAGAAAAAAATGTTATGAACAGGATTCTATAACAAAATTTGCATCTTTAATGTGAAATATTTGAAATTGTAAGAACAAATTATTTACTTTTTTAATTGTCTAAAAAATGTTCATAAGTATTGATAAATTAAAAATGTATGTATATGTATAAGGGATAGGGGTAGAGTAAAAGATTAGGAAGTGAGTATATAATATAATCTAACCACGTGTGAACATAATATAATACATATAAGTTTGAAATGTTTAAACAATTTCAGAAAAATATATGTGCTTGTTAAAAATGGTACTTTTAAATAAAAGTATATCTTGCATTCAATTACAAAATTTAATATTTGTACTCCTTTACTACCACCACTGCTCATAATTTTCTCGATTACATTTTTAAGCGGATAACTTTAAAATAATGTTATATATTTGGTATATATTAATATTTTGTATATTAATTAAAGATTCAAGAGATGTAGGATACATATTTAAGAAAAAACATTTGGGAAGATTTTAATGTAAATAAAAAACTTAATGTTACCATTAACACAAAAAAACGTCTTGAACTATACCGTTCTGAAACATATAACAATAACGGCTTTACTCAATAATCAGTATCCAACCGCAAGTTTTCATCAATAGTACATTAATTTTTTGAGAAATTTATAATTTTGAAATTCACGAGATAAATAATTCTAATTCGTGAAAAATATGAAGAATTACAGATTAGCTAAATTTATTAACTAATGTAGATCGAGCCTTTAGTTGTAAAATATAATTTTAAATAGTTGGAATCTAGTGTGCATGTAGGAACTAGATACTGCATCTGAAATTCTGAACTTAATCCGATATCCATCTCTGAAAATATTCACCTCGGGATGCATCCAGAATAGGACAGTTATTTAGCTGGTGTTGATGGAAATTGCACACTAAGGTCATTCGGTTGCAATTTAAGTAGTCACTTTGTACGTAATTATAATTAAGACTAGCTATCGATTAGAAAGAAGCACGCTACTCGTACAAACGTTTTTTTATTTTTTCGTTGACATTTATACACAATGAAATTGTCTACTAATTCTATAACGTGCCTTCAAATTCGAGAATAAGATGGCCTTTTATTTGCTTACTTTTTGTTATATAAATAGAAATAAAAATTATTTATTTAAAAAATAAGTATTATTATTCATATCAGTATACATATATTTTCATTATAATAAATTTTTTATTTATCGCGGATACTGTTAAGATGAGAGAATTAATATATAAATAATATAAATAAAGCATTTACGCTTAAATAAATTGAAGTATCTATTTTTTTATTAATTCAATTTGAAAACTAATTATGATTTGAATCCCGAATGAATTAGTTTTCTTTTCAAGCATTTAAAATTTACCGCGTTCATTCTGTTTTAAGATTCTGACGAATATATATATATATATATATAGATATATACAGGCAAAACCTATTATATAGAGAACATTATCTAAAATTCTAAACGCATCTTTTAGGTTGTTTCAAGATTTTCTGTAATTAGTAACGTGGCATACGATGCATTGGTACGTTGCGCGAAAACTGTCTCGTACTAGTCCAATTAATGAGGCGCTTTAAAAAGACTAAGCTCATCTATATAGATTCTCAAAAATAGTCAGCGACTGACCATCTTCCTTCATTCTCGATATTTGTGTCTTATACTTTTTACTCTACGTACGCCTTAACATCGTCATCAACTTGATAAATCTTTTGTTTATTTATATTGATTAATATTGGTATTGTAAAGTGCTACTATTATATTTACAATAAATAAATAAAATTACGTTAGTTTTAAGCTGGAGAAAAACCAATACACGTAAGCTTTGCATTTAAATACTTCATAAATAAATGCTCCATCATCATATGTTTATTTAAAATGATAGTGCAGTGTAAATTTGCAATATTAATTTTTGGAGTGCAATACTTATTAATAAGACATGCATATATATATTACATATATGCATATATTACACAAATTAATTTTCAATTCTACTAAAAGAATTTTAATATTGCAGTTGATATGAAAAAATTTATACTGAATGGGATTTAAATTTTAATCTGTAATTATATTTTTACAAAATACATGATTCGGGACTAATCAGTACTTGATAAAAAATGTTTATACAATTGATTACTTCTTTTATTTAAAAAATCTAGAGGATTAACATTGGATTCATTTATGAAATTAATAAATTATGCTAAATCGCATCGTGATATATTACCTATTTTTTAATTGAATTCTTTCTCTTTATTGGAACAAAAAATATAAAACAACCAACTGTTGGTTATATTGGACTTCCAGTTTGACAAAAGGCATTTTTTATTATTTAACAAACATTAATAATGGTTTTTAATTATATTATTCTATAATGTATTTAGATTTTCATCTAGGTTACATACGGAAAACTATAAGGAAATCAATAGATTTTTACTGGAATTAAAGCAAAAGTTATTTTATCGATTACTTGAAACAGGTTTAAAGTAAGTATTAATGACAATATTCAATTTTATAATAGATTTAAATGATTACTTTTTTAATAATTCTTAAAGTTATATTTGTAACATTTAAATCTACCCTGTACAGGCAATGGAGTATTAGACTAAATATTATATTAATACCTTTATTATAAATTAACACCTGATTGAGTATTATTCAAGTACAACAATGGTATATAATATATATTCTATTAACATTTAGATCTGAAAGATGGCCTACAAGAATTTAGTAGCTTCTATAATTAATTGCTTAACGCAATTATTAGAACAAGATAACTTATCGGCTGATTCACGTGAGAGTTTGGAAGTCTCTATTCAATGTCTTCAAAGTGCATATGCTATTCAACCAACAGATACAAAAACTAATTTTGATATATTAAAACTTTATAATAAATTACAAAGCAATTCAACTGAACCAAAATTAACACCTGAGGCCACACCAGAAGCAAAAGCAGAAGCTGAAAGACTAAAAAATGAAGGAAATGAATTAATAAAAAGGGAAATGTACAATGAAGCTCTCATAAATTACACAAAGTAAGAATTTAAGATTTTACATTATTACTGCATTTATGTACTGATTAATATAATACAGCCTTGTGAATTTTCCAGACCTATAATTTGCAAATAAAAAAATATTTTTGTAATGTTTTTATTACTGTAAAGTAGACTCAAAATGGTGACTTTGAAACTAGTGGCAAAAAAAATGATCAGCAAGCTAGAAAAATTTTGTGTCCACTTTACATTTTTAGTACAAGTTACTATTTCAGAATGAATAAAATATAATAAGGCTTTCTTAAAGGTTATAATAATTATTTTTTTTATTATTATTTTCAGAGCAATTGAGCTTGATGGCAGAAATGCAGTTTTCTACTGTAATAGAGCTGCTGTTTATAGCAAACTTGGAAATCATAATCAAGCGATAAAAGATTGCAATACAGCTTTGACTATAGATCCAACTTATAGTAAAGCTTATGGTAGATTAGGATTAGCTTATTCCAGTTTGAATAATTATAAGGAAGCAAAGGAGTGCTATCAGAAAGCTTTAGATTTAGAACCTGACAATGAAAGTTTAAGAAATAATTTAAAGATTGCAGAAGAGAAATTGAATCAGCAAAATAACGGAGCCCTGAGCAGTGCACCAAATCCAGGAGGCATGGATCTTAGTTCACTGCTAAGCAATCCTGCATTAATGAACATGGCCAGACAAATGCTAACAGATCCTATGATGCAAAATGTGATGAGCGATCTTATGAGCGGAAATGTTGAACAAGGCGCAAGAATGGACGCACTAATTGAAGCGTAAGTGTCTACGTTCTTTTCAATTATTTTATTTTCAAACAATTCTATATTTCATTTTCTGTTCAAAATCTTACTATACTTACGATTTTCAATACTTCGAAAAAATAAGATGAATGCAGGGTGTAGGTTGATGTAGTAATTTTGTTTATTCACTATTATTCAAAATTAAAAAATCTTTGTTTTTCAAATATATTTATAATTTTTTAAAAATTTAATTGCACTACTTTATCTTTACAGTCATGCTTAATTTTCTACATTTTTAAATTAAATACTCTTCTGTAAACATTACTTCCAAATATTAAAAATCAACAGAAATCCTGAATCCTGTCTTTTTATCTTAGAAGTTTATTTAAAATTTACTTCTAAAACTATAGCTTATTGCATTGAAGCTTGCGAATGAAATTATAATTTATCGAAAATTAAACAGAATAAGCTCGATGCAAATTCGATACAAAGAAAATAAATGTTTAATGTTGAAACTCAAAATAGCACATGATATACAGATGTTTTACCGCGATAAAAAAATACTTTACGCAAAAAAGAACACTGAGATACTCTAGCAAACAGCACTTTTGAATTTGTATACCTTTTTGTCTGACTAAATTTCCGAAAATGTTTTTCCAATTTTTAAAAATACAAGCGAAAATCTGCAAAATGTTTTAAAAAATATAAAAAAAAGCCCTGGAATAAATTTATCATTGCAATGATAACCATTGTTACAAATTGTTCTTCTTTTGATAATGATTCTTAAATTTAAATTACTATACTTGATTTCTGTTACTATAGTATCAGTACATTATCATTTAAACAATATGTAACAAGTTTACATAATACGTATACCCTCTCTAAATTTAATTCTGAAAAATTAATTATTTTCATCTTTCTTAACACTAAAAACTTCTTTATTTCAGAGGACAACATTTAGCTCAGCAAATGCAGAATTCTAATCCTGATTTGATTGAGTCTTTACGTCGACAGATGGGTAGAAATCCAAATGATCCAGAACCTCCTGCAAGAAACGACCAATAACTTCACTAACGAAAAATTAAATTATACGAATTGCCAAATTTTAAATTTTATGAAAAATGAAAATAAAAAGTGTCAATATGTGTAATAAAAATACTATTTTATTTTAAAATAGCTATTCATATTACGATATTTTTCATTGTTTTACGAGTGACTGATATGAATTTTGTTATACCAAATTATTTTCAAAGAAATATCTTTATTGAAAAATTTGCGTTAAAAAATATTATTTATAAATTTTACTTAATCAATATCCTACGATTCCTAAATCAAATTACGATTGCGCATTAAACAAAAAAGTATAATAAAAATAAAATAATAATAACAATTTTTAAAATAATTGAAAGTAAAAAATAATACTGTCGTAAATGATTTGCAAAAAAACTAGAATATAAATATTATAGACATCTACGCAGACGATGTAAACTTATTAGGTATAGGCTTATAGAATTTCGGTAATGCTCTGTGATCTTAAAAATAATTAACTATCGATTTTTGTTACCTCAGACTTTTGTCAGGAATTTAAAAATTTGTATATTAAATTATTTGTTAATACTTTTATATTAAAGTGTATTTGAAAAAACCACTGACAAAAATGCTAGTAGAATTTTGCAGTCGCTTTTACAAACATATAACAGCAATATTTAAGTAATTTGCTAATTTGTTACACATGATTCGCAATTCTTTTTGCCTACTATTTTTTTTCAACCATAAAAAACTGTAGCTGTCTTTACATCGTGATATTCGATGATCAATTCAAAATTTAAATATACCTGGCTGGCCAACAAATGGCGCCTATTTAGGATGAGAATATATAATGAAATAATATTTGAAGAATGATCTAATAATTAATAATTAATATTAATGTAATCAAAGCTGCATTCTAATAATTATTAAGCAAAAAACATACAATGAGATGGAGATTAAGATTCTTTATAATTACTAGATTAAGATTAATCACCTCAGCAAACTGTGGATTGAAATTAATTGAATAATTTCGAAGAACGCAACTTTGAAGGAGCATTTTTCGCTCATTATTAAAGGATAGAATTTATTTTAAATAAAGTAAATAATTTGCAATTCTAAAATTCTAAAATAGAAGTCTAATTTATTGTTACTTGCGGCTTCTTTCACTTAAATAAATACTATTCTCAATAACATCAGTGGTTGCTGATATAAAACAATAAGTTTTCAATTAGTACATGATTAATTACTATGATAATATTAAATCCCAAACAATGTATAACAAAAAATAAAAAACTTTACTTTACCTATATTACATATTTTTTAATTAACTTAGTATGTCCGTTCAAAATTATAAGTATTTTATAAATAACAGTAGTAAAAACTTAATGTCAATTTAATATTTTATGAAATTTTGTAAAATTATTGTAAATTTCAATACAAACGTTTTTTTACCATGTGGAGAATGTGCTATTAAATTAATGAGATACATAAAGTTCGTTAATATAATAAATAATTTATTCACTCTTTATATTTTAATTTAAAATCGAAATTATTAGTATTTTTATGAAAAAAATGTCATGTGCCACAGTTTTCTAGTTCTGACAGTAAGCACGAAAGTATTTTCTTCTCTGAAATTTTGAGCTGAAAAATAAGCTTTTTGTAATAGCTTACATTTGAATCTGATAAATTCTTATCCTAAAAGAGTTAAATAAAAAACGTTTACCACTTGTTTATTAAAAATATGTTAATATATACAGATATATAGTATTCTTACTTGATCAATTGTAGAATAATTTATTAATAAAAGTTTTATTCTTGTTTTCAAGAATTGTAAAGCTTTATTATCAATTGTTTCCATATGAGGACAATCTTTTTGTAGCATTTGTTGCAAATCTTCTAACACAAACCAATGATCCAATTCACTTTTGTTCATATGAAATATTCTAAGAAAACCTAATAGTAGATGGTCAGACATTAGGTTTGATTCAGGTTTCAATAGAAATTCATTGGTAACTGATAAACCTATTTTCTTCAGTAACTCAATTCGTTCTTTTCGCAAAGGATCTGCCTTACTTATACCAAGGTATAAATTGAATCCATCCTAAAATAAATTGAAAAACTTTAATTATCTTTTTATATTAAAAAGCAACAACTATTTGTATATAAAATTACAATATTAAGATTTCTTTTTTAAATACAAAGAAAAGTCACTATCAATCAAATCTTTCAAACCAAACGGTTACTATTTTTTAGTACTTCAATAATTTTATAAATTCAATAATCTGTAATCTTACTCTTAAATTTATTGTTAAAATGGATACTTCCTTTTCATGTACATTTTTATTTTACTTACATTTTTATTATTAGGATAGACAAATCCTGAATGTAAAAAAAATTCAAAATTAGTCCGAGGTCCATAGAAAATGAAAATCTGTTCTCCTTTTTCAAACTGCTGCATTGCATAATATCTACAGCTTTTCGAATTCTCGTTAAAGTCTGTTGTGATCTAAAAAAGTTAAAAAAGTTTGTCAAGAAAAGTTTACAGGGAAAGCTAATGAGATTTAAAAAAATAAAAATTAAGAGGTGCATTTTATGACTTAGAATTTTATAACTGAATTTTTAATAATTTTTTGTTTTTTGAAATCATAATTATCCTTGAAGCAACAATATAAATTGTACCTGTCCCTCTCGATGGTTGCACATGTCCCACATGGGTATCAAACTATGGACCATTTTATTCTCTCTAGGAATTATATTTTGTCTGGTCATGATTGTAGAAACAGCCCATCTAAAATTAAAATTCTTTATAAATGTTAAAAGTATGCAGTAAGATAATTAACAAAGTTCAAAATCAAATAATAAATTTAGAGCTTCCGTTATATTTCTAATTGCTTAATATCCATGTAAAAGAAAAAAGACAAATAGATCATACACCATACACCATTTTTTTACATAAGCTTATCTGTTAATGTTGTACAATTTTAAAAGCTAGCTATAATGCTTTAGCTTAACAATTAAAAATACAAATCAAAGTAAATTTGTGTTAAAAAATAAAACAAGCTAAAAATGTTAAAAGTGTTAATAAATTTAGGATTTGAAAAATTTTCTGAATAGAAAAACCTGAAAAACAATCAAAGAAACCGAAACCTACCTATACTCATTATATGAAAATGTATTTCTTAATAAATTAGATACACTGTCAGTGTTCTTATGAAAAAGTTTATAAAAATAAGCATACTGACGTGCTATGTTTTTACAATGTTTTATTGTTGGCTCTGAAACAAAAAAATGTTTAATATTACTGTTTTCTAATTTGTACAACATTAAAGTACTCTAATAATTTTAACACCCTCTACTCTAATTATAATTAAATTTACAAATTCTACTAATATTTTTATACTGCAATGTTTACAAAAACTAAAATTAATTATACCTAAACTTGGACTTCCTTTTAACTCCATTATGTCGCTAGTATCCATATATAAAACAGTTGAATAATTTTTTGGTAGAATATCTAAATAGGGCTTCCATTTAGAATTTTTTTTATTTTTCTCTATCAAGAGTGCAATGGCTAAAGCTATTTGAGGCATATGCTGTATCAACTTATCATTTTGTAAATCTTTTAATTCTGATGCTGCAGTAAAAATGTTAAAAAATAAGCTTTCTGGTATTTCTAAGACTAGATTATTTATCTCAAAATCAATTTCAGCTTGTAAGCCTAACTCATAACCAGGGAATTCTGAAATCTTTACATTGTCAATTTGAGCTCCATTTTGTTTCAACCAAGATACAAAATTATCAATTGCATTGTTTCTTTCAGGTATTTGTACTAATTCCTCTAGTGCTTTAATATTGTCTAAAATATTTGATAATTTCAAATAATTCTCTTGTAGTTTATTTTCAAATGTTGGGTCACTGGCAACTGAAAGATAAAATTCAATTAATTTTTTATTGGTATTTTTGGTATATATCCCTATAAATTGATTGATGTACAATAATTAAGCAAATGTAGTAATCATTTTACATATAATATTTATGCAAATTTATCTCAAAGATTAAATTTATTTTTACTTAAATAATTTCATAAGTTAGTTTTTAATAAACTTTAAGATAATTATTAATTCAATTGACAATTATTTACAGTTATTTAAAAAAATGTGTTTTAAATAATTGAATAAACTTACTTTCAAGTATTTTGTCACATTCATTGTTAATTTTAACTTTTTTTTGTTTTAACAACTCAGTTCTTTTTCCCCCCATTTTTTGGTATGTTAATTTAAAACGAAAATAAGTATAACTATGTAACAATAAGAAATATTTATAAACATTCAAAACGTTTCTGTTGTATC
Organism: Sycophila texana; assembly: GCA_035582955.1. Taxonomy (NCBI): domain Eukaryota; kingdom Metazoa; phylum Arthropoda; class Insecta; order Hymenoptera; family Eurytomidae; genus Sycophila; species Sycophila texana. The sequence continues at coordinate 2,214 of JAWWEN010024773.1, read as the reverse complement.
TAATACACTCAAATTAAAAAATTTTTGTATTCCATCATCTTGAAATAGCCAAATTACTCCCATGCCATTTTAGGTAAGGTAAGGGACCATCAAAACAGCAAAACACGTATTTTCAAAATGAAGATAAAAAGGTTAAGTTGCTTAGGGTCGTCTTTTTGAATGAGACCATCAAGACCAGGTGACGACTACCGTCATTTTCTACGTTCCGGTCGGGTTCGGCCATATTCCTGGGATGAATCATGAATGAATCTACGCACTTCAATTAAATTCTTTTTAATGACGTAAAAATGTTTCTTCTCTCCTGCATTGATAATTTTAAGAATTATATTAAATAGAGTTTTGTATTTACATTTTATATATGCAATTTCAAACTAATAGAAACTGAAACGAGAAACGCGTCTACAACGTGACAAACTGACGTCACACTGAAAATAGGGAAATACATAGGATTAAGAATAATGTAGAAAGGCGCTAAGGATTGAAGAATAGAAAATTGTATTTACAGTAATGAAAGTACCCTTATAGTAAATCCATACAAAGCGGAAATGGACAACAGCCAGTCAGATATAGCAAATTTTTATGAATGGGCTGTGTACCGTGAACTGTACTCTAAATTTTATAGATTTTTGGATAGGAAATTCAGAGAGAAATAATAATTAATTAATTCTTCTTCAGAATGAAACATATTATACTTCTATCTTTTAACTAATTACAAACGTTTTATTAAATTATTAATATTTACTTATATCCTGGAAATTTTCATTTGAACAAAAAATAATTGTCTTACTTGCCATTTGTGATTATATTTTACAGACTGAAGTAATAAAATATCATGGAACAAAATTCAAACATAAAATTTGTCTTTTAAAATTAATAATAGTAGTTTTAATAAAAAAATAAACTTCAATTTTCAAAAATTTTATTCATAATTAAGACAAATAACAGCATTTGCCTACAAATAATGTTTTCTATTGAAAATTGAATATTGTGACTATCCTTGACTTCATTCGAATCTTAAGTAATCATCTTATGTATGTTTATCTGAAAAAAATAAAGTTTTTTATTTTATGAATTAATTTGTTTATTTATGTTTATCTTATATACGTACTAACTTTTTTTAATAACCCAATAACCCAAACGTACTTTAATTTATATAAATTTACTTCAACATTTGGTGACGAACTGCAAAAAATGGAAGTGCCATTGCACTGCTGATGAATAGAGTGAAGACAAGGGTAAATTTATATTTGTTATAGATATCTACTGGGACATTCTGAAAAAACAAATATATACAAATTACTTTTCTATTTTTGACATATTATAAAATGGATAATAACTAAAAGTATTCTTTATAGATCAATATGATTTCATACATATTTATCATAAAATTTACATAAAAAAATTATAGATGTATCAGTCATAGAATAGAAATCGCTAATAAAAATTATTGTATCATTCTGTTATGAATAAAATGATAAATATGAGCATTTTCCAATAAGCCAAAAACCCAAATATACACGTAAATGCGTACATGTAAGTTATATTCACGTAAAATCGTGTGTGAATCCTTAAATCCATCTATTTACGTGAACTTTTGGAGCGAATAGTCACTGCGAAGGGTAATTACGCAAAAATGGTAAAATAATCAAACATTTATAACCAAAAGAAGTAATGGCCACAACCTTATGTAATAATATACATATAATACTTACAGCTCCTGGCCGACCACCGTGATCGTGATGATCGCCACTCTTGCGGACGGCACTCTTTGTGAAATTACGTTTCGAAATTAAATTTCGGGCAATCCTTTGCATAAACATTTTGATGTTAAGAGTTTAAATTAATTTTAAAGAGTAAAGAGTTTTGCAAATTCTGACCTAACCAAAGCAGTCTGACCACTGATATTATTAAGGTATAGATTCATACAGCTTTCAATTGATTAGGGTGTGTCTGAACTCTAAACTCATAGAAATACAACTTTAGGGTCTTTTTACAATGGGGCCGAATACTATGTAACTGTACACTTATCTCTGCTCTAGTCTACTATAGTAGGAATTTGCGAACAGCGAGTAATTGTAAAATCAGTTATAATACAAGACAAGTAGAATTAGCGCGCTTATAAGAAACTAATTTAAAGTACACTAGAATTCACATACGCGCGCTTCGCGCGCTGATTATTTTAGTTCGGAGACGACAAAAATAAAAAAGAAAACG